>VXAC01007377.1:919378-944529 GCA_013399225.1 Rhipidura dahli
GGGACGGGAGGGGGACAGCGGGCGGAGCGGGAGAAAGACGAGCTCCGAAAGTTGCCGAGAAAACTCAGCGGAAATTCGTACTTCCCACACTGTGCCCTGGGGGACCGGAGGATCGGATGGAGCGGGGGAGAGGGAGGACGGCGCGGCGGGGGGGCGGGGGGAGGAAGCCCGCGGCCGGGCCTGGCTCGGCTCANCCCCTCCAGGCGCAGCTCCTTCAGCGAGCCCAGTCCCCTGAAAGCATCCGGGGCCAGGTGAGACAGTCGATTGCCACTGAGTGAGAGCTTTGCCAAGCCGGGCAGGGGCTGGAAGAGTCCCCCCGTCAGCTGCCGCAGGCTGTTGCTGGCCAGCAGCAGGGTGTGAAGGGAGCGCAGCGGCCCAAAGATGTCTGGGTGGCGAAGGGAGCTCTGCTGGTTCCCTGAGAGGTCGAGAAAGCGCAACTTGGCCAGGCCAGAGAAGGCACCGCGACTCAGCCAGCGGATGCGGTTGGACTCCAGGTGCAGATACAGTAAGTTTGGCAGCCCTGAGAAAGTGGAATCGCCCAGCGAGCCCAGCTCGTTGCCATCCAGTCGCAGCTTGACAAGGCTGCCGAGGCCGGAGAAGGAGGCAGCGCTGAGACGGCCGATCTCGTTGGCGTTCACGTAGAGGATGCGCAGCTTGGCCAGGGTGCTGAGCGTGCCAGGGGCCAGCGCTGGCAGCAGGTTGTTGCCCAGGTAAAGCTCCTCCAGCCGCTCCAGGCGCTCAAAGGCCTTGGGGTGCAGCGAGCGGATCCGGTTGTACTGCAGGTCCAGGCGCTGGAGCCCTGCCAGGCGGTGGAAGTCGAAGGCAGAGATGTTGGCGATGAAGTTGCCCCCGAGGCTGTAGGTGAGGATATCCTGCGGCTCGGCAGTCTTGGGCACGGAGCGCAGGCCCCGGTTGGTGCAGAGGAGGTGCTGGTGCTGCTGGCAGTCGCATGGCTCGGGGCAGATGGGTTCGGCCGCGGGGAGCAGCAGGAGGATGAAGGGGACGGAGCCCCAGAGCACCCGCAGCAGCACCATCAGGCGGACCCGGCGCGGCGGCCCCATCCCGGGACGAGCCGTGGGCTGCTTCCCCCGCCGGCTTTGTGTCTCTCCGGCATCCCCTCCGCCTCCTCCACGGCTGCTAATGGGCCCCTCCTCTGCTCCGCGCCGGGCTGAGCTCCGCACCGGGCAGGCAGGCGCGGCGGCGGCGGCTGCAGGTCGCGGTGCCCGGCACCATGGGCTCGCCGGAGCGGCCGGAGCGCTGCCGGGGCCGCCGCCCGGGCTNCCGGGCCTGGCTCGGCTCAGCCCCGGCAGCGAGCAGGGGCGCAGAGTGGGAAAGTAGGAATTGGAACCGGCTGCAGCTGCCTCCCAGCCACATGGGTTGCAGATAGAGCTGCGCGTCGGGGAGGGGGAAGGGAACAGAAGTAAACTAGACGTCGTCTGCCCGCCCCATCTCCTTTTTCCCCCCTCGTATTTAGAAACCTGCCAAAAGCAATAGCTACGGTTTACGGATTGAGGATTTTTCTTTGTGTTGGGCGAACGGCAATTAGAGGACTAAGCCTCCTCTAGTATGTAAGGGAATTAATTTTCATTCTGCTCACCGTCCTGCCTTGTAGGTTCCCGACAACGCTGCTAGTGAGGATGCAATTGAACATGCATCCAGCTCCATGAGGGGCTCGTCAGAATGATCCAGATGCTCTTAAGAAATAATTCCCATTTTAAAGATTCTTCTTTCTCAACAGCGTACAAATTCAGATTGAAAGGAAGGTGTTGGAAAGCATACAGAAAATGAAACATAATGGGTACCCCATCTTTTCAATGACTTGCCTTTCCCGCTGGCATTTTTGTTTTTCTAAGATATCACCAGTTGAGTAAACAAGTGTCTAAGGGCAGGAGGAAATGCCTAAATATGTAGGTATATAAAACATCTAAGAATGATGAAGGAAAGACGGTAATGACCGGAATACCGTGTTGCAAATTTAATAAATATATTGGGAAACTGTTAGCACATGAAGTTGTATGAAACTGCGCACACTTTGCATGTGTTTCTGGACTAAAGCTGTGTACGAGCCCTGCTTCTTTCTCTTACCAAAAGGCAGAATTTAGATAGCTTTTGCAGGAGCTTTGTTTTAGTGGCCATGTCAACATGAGCAGGTAGCATGAGTGCTAGTTTGTGGTGAGGCCTTGTTGTCTGCTTTCATGTTACTTTGATTTGGTCCGGAAAAAACCTTGAAGAGAAGGCGGATAAGGCTTGGTTTGGTCAATGGAACATCACTTTGATCCTCTCAGTTTCCAGCTCTGATAGTCATCCGAGGATGGGCCTTGTGAAGAATAATCTTTTTGTAGTGGTAGCTGCATTGTGCTGGTGTAGGAAGTAATGTATGGGGCCAGAGAGTGATATTAGATAATCTGGATGAATTTTGCAAGTATCTTCAAAAATCAAGCAAGCAGCTCTGAATTATAACTTGCTTATTGAGAAAACCCAGTGTGAACAATAATGCGCTGTAGTATGGTTATGGCAAGGAAAGCTGGTTAGTTGTCTTGTTTGGGGTTTGTTGTGAGATTTTTTTGGGGTGAAAAACGGCTGTTGCATATGCAGTCTTTATAAACTAGAATAGTAACAGAAAGATTAGGTACTTATGCTTAAAAATCTACTTGTAGAGGAAGGCATTATTGTATGTTACATTAAAAATTAAAATTTTTGAAGCAAAAATGGTGGAAATAAGAGTTGTCAGATTCCAGAACTTTATGACTTCTGCAAACATTCACTATCTTGCCAGTAAACAGGCCTGTTCTTAGCTTACCTTGTTTGAAATTTGTGTCCTAAATTGTTGATGCAATATTTTCTGAATGTGGACTCAAGAGGCTCGTCTATTTCTTGAATGAATTAGAAAGTTTCTGTTTTAATTATTTGTAACCGCTCTATTTGGAACATGCTTGATTAGTAAGATCTTTTTTCCTCAAATAAATCTGATTAGGTTTCACAAAAAGAAGTTTTTACTGCCTTTTTAATTAATTTTCCAGGTTACTCAAGAAAACCATCCAGCATTTATTCATTATTCAAATGACCATGGGTTAAGAATCCAGACCTTTTAGCTCAGTCTCTTCCTTATTGACCATTTCTTCTATTTCCAGCTTTTTCTTTTCAGTGTATCATGTCATGTCGATTATTCAGGAACAAGTAGAGATAGTATTTTCTCCTGCAAAGATTGCATGTTTCTTTCCTCATTTTCAAAGCCCCCATGGTTCATGGAAAGGCATTCTGGCTCTGAAGGTTTTCTTCAGTTCTGAGCAAAGACTAACTGCCTAGTGATACATTTATTTAACTGGGGTGTACTTTAAATAGTGGGATTTTAGAAATCCATTCTGTATAATGGTATGCTTATTTTCTGTTCCTTTGGGTAATTCTTTGAAACACAGTTAAGTTTATAAGGGCAATTTATTAACTGTCCTTCCTGTAGGAGCACCATAGACCTTTTCCTAGCCATATGTCATTGCAAATACTGAAAGTTTAAGTCAGATTTTGCCTTATGTATTGCTTTTGATTTATGCCTTCTGAAACTTAGCCATTATGAGGGTTTTCACTGGGTTTGGGGAATTATAAGTGGCAGGAATTTTTTAAAAAAATGACTAGTGATTCTTAAGAAGACAATTCATCCCACTCTTGTTCTCACACTGAGAATGTTTTATACCAGAAACTGCAATGGATTTTTTTCTTATTTTTTAATTAATTCAAGTAGGAATTTATTATTCAAAATACATTAGATACACAACCGTTGAGAAAGATGCCACATTTTTTTTCCTACTTTAGAAGAGGAACTTTCCCATGGCTATAGTTCTTGTTTCCTTATCCAAGCACACAATAAAATTTCTAATGCATGATTGAGAAGTAGTAATCTTTTTTTACCCCAACCTGAAAAAGCATAAAGCCATCTATGAAAAAACTGGGTGGAGGGAGAAGTAACCTATTCTTAAAAGCTTTAAAGGTTATCTAAAAACATACCTTCTTGGTTAAGATTTGAAGTATGAGGACTTTGAAGGGCGAAGAAAAACTGGCAAGATCAGAAATTCAGTCTTTCCACTGAGACACACCTATTCCTATGATAATGATGAGGGAACTGACCTTAAATAAGGTGTTGTTTCATGGCTAAAGACTATTCATATGTTTGTTATATCTAATACCTCTGATTTTCTTTTTTAGGTTTGGGTTTTTTTTTCAGGAGATGTTTTTTAGGCACTGGTGAGAGGACTGGTGATTGAAAGTGAGCACATTTGCAGGCAGAATGCAAAATGGAGTGAAAGAAGCAGCATGCTCAATGTAGCCTATCCCAGCATATACTGTGACTGTGGCAATGCCCACATGAGAAACTTCCATTAAAAATTTATCTTCCTTGACTCCAGAATAAGAGAACTTGTGCTGAATTTGTAAGTTTAAGGCCTGATATCTCATAGATTTAGGTAGTTGTCAGGAATGGTGGCAGGAGTGGTTCCAGGAGCTGGAGCTTAATCTCAAAAGAGGAATATTTTGATTGGTCCATACAATTTTTCTGACCACTGCACATCACAGATGTCTTCATCTGAACTTGTAAAAAACGTTTTAAGAAGTGTCAGCTTTGAACTTTTTCACCAAACTAACTGGCTTCATAGAAACTTTATTCAACATTAGTGTCAGAATTCCCACTTAAAATGAAAAAAAGTTTCTGTAAGTTGATATATCAAAGTGTGTAGTTGGTTTCAATATAAGAACTTAATTTGAAGTTATTTGACTTACACTGTCACAGGAAGTTGTTGTAAACAACATTACTCCATGAGTCATGCCAAGTTCCCCTGAAGTAAGAACAAAGAAAACCCACCATTCCTGTTTTTTAGCTGATGAAGTGTCACTGTATGAATTTATACTTTTCTAGTTATTTTTGCTTTTCAAAGAGATAAAAATATGTGGAGCATTTTAAAGTATTAACAATTAACAGTATTATGAGTGGCTCCTGCAGCCCATGGAATAAAGCATCTTTTAAGTGGTCACCAGTTTTTTTGATATTCCATATGTCAGTGCTAGTAATGCAAATACCATACGGTATGAAAAACAGGAGCATTCTGTGTCAAAAGTGCTATTTTTTTTCTTCAGAATTGCACACAGTTCACCTATATTGTGTAATTTAGGTTGGTTGTGCTTACTGTAGGTAACTGAAATTTTAAATAAACCTTTTCCTGATACCAGGGTCTGTGTGTAATGAAATGTCACTTGCTACATCCCGTTCTTCAGGAATAAAGCATGCCTCCCAGCCAGCAGTTAATATTACATGCATGTTCAGCTCCACAGGATGAAATCTACCAGATGTTTTATAGATCTCTGCTCCTATCATCCATGGAAGTCCGTGGCCTACAAAACTCTGCTGCAAATACTTCAATCTTTTCAGAATAAACATCTGAGTAAAATACTTTTCTTTTTGACATATGATACCAGTCTAGACATGCATTTACCATTGTGTGCGTGCTTTGTCAAGCAGTCAAACCCCACTTAATTTTGTGTAGTGTGGGATGTGCCTCTTTGACTTCCTCTGGGCAAGCAGTTCCAGGACTTTGTGTTGATTACAGCAATTGGTTCCTTTGTGCATATCAGTTTACCTACCAAATAGTTTCAGATCTGTTCTTTGGAGTTTCCCTGCTAAACTGTGTGAAACCAATTGTAACTATATCCATAGGTACACTGTATTCACATATTCTGTCTGCAAGTGAAAATAAGCTAGCTCAAGCTACACACTTGAATGCAAATCAAGTAGTGGATGATTGCTGTATTATCAGTGTTTCATAATAATAAATGGAGAGTCAGGTGTCTGTGTTCTTCTGTGTGGTGATGTCTGCCAGTACGTGTCACTTATGGAGGTGAGATTCACTGGATCATACTTGCAAAAGCTTAAACGATTATTTAGCTGACATATTTGGCTTTATCCAACACTTCTTTCCTGAGGGAGAATCTCATTAATGGAAATACATACTTTGTGCATGGTTCAGCATCTGCGACAGTAAGAGAGAACTCTACTTGTGTCACTGTAAGAGTGGTGTAATTTATGTAAAACAAATGCATATGTAGCAGGGCCAAGCAGATGCTGCAGTGTCTGCAATTCTTTCACATGGTTATCTGTTTATACACCCAATCTTTGCAGTATTGTTAGACCAGTTTTTCCATAATGGGGAAACAAATCAGGCCTGTGTTCTTGCAAACATTTTCTTCTTCTCTATCTCCATAAAAGGGTATGGGTGCTTGTGTCAATCTTCTTTCGCAGTGGGTAATAATATCTTGACATGTTTTTAGTGTGAGATGCTCTATTCTGTTCCTATCATCCCATAATTTGGAGAGTCTGTAGCAGAGAAAACCTACAAAATGCCACTTAGGCCAGGACTTCTATTACTAATTGGTAAAACATGCTCTGATAGATATGCAGAAAAATAAAAAACACTCACTGTTTGATGCAATTTTTCTGTATCAGGTTAGAAGGTGTTGCTCAGTGCCACTTAGTCCAGCCTTCCAACTAGATCTGACTGCTCAGGGCTCTGACAGCTCTCCGAGGGTGGAGGATCCTGATGTCTCCCATAAGCTAGCTGAAAACAGAAGAGCTCTCTTACAGCCTAATAAATCCTTTTCTTTCAGTCACTCCTCATACACTGGGAAGCTTCAGCCTCACGATTATCTGTGGACCTCCACTGTACTTTCTTCTGTAGATCAATGCTGTTGTTCTTGTATTGTGGCAACCAAAAATCCCTTGGCCACTAAGATGATTAAGGAACTGGAATGACTGGAACATCTGCTGCATGAGGACAGGCTAAGAATGCATGAACAGTTTAGCCTAGAGAAGAGAAGGCTCAGGGGATCTCATCAAGGTATGGTAATACTTGAAGTTGGGGTGCAGAGAGGATGGAGCTCGCTGCTCTTCAGTGGTGCCCAGTGACAGGACCAGAGGCAGTGGGCTTAAACTGGAGGCTCTGTCTGAACGTCAAGAACCACTGTGAGAGTGGTGCAGCACTGGCACAGGTTGCTCCAGGGAGTTGGGCAGTCTCTATCCTTGGAGATATTCAAAATCCAAATACACTGTCCAATGACTTTGCATTTGCCTTTGTTCAGTTTCAAGAGCATTCAGTTGTCTCTTTCCTCCAGTCACGTGAGATCCCTCTGAAGATCACCCTTGCCCTCCAGCATTTCGGGTGCTTCCTCAAGCGTTGTCATCCGTGACGCTGCAGAATGTACACTCTGCCCCATTCTGCTTCTTGTTAATAAGGATGTGAAAGAGAATTCAGTGATGTTAAAGAGTGGATAAAGACCCACTTTTGATATCTGAGGCATTGACGATAGTAACTGGGTGCCAGTTGGACCTAGTATTACTGACCAGAACACAATGTGTCTGAGAATCCAACTGATTTTCCATCCACTTTATCCCCTTATTTAGCCTGTGTCTCATCAATGTTGCTATAGTGATATTACAGGACACTTATTGATGGCTTTGCTAAAATCAGAGTAAAGATCATATATTACTCATCCTTTGTCCACTCACCCTTAGTCACATTATCACTAAAGGCATTTAAGTTGGTTAGACCCAGTTTATCCTCTATGGATCCACACTGGGTGTTTTTAGTTACCTTTTTGTCCTTTGTTTGCTCAGAAATGACATCTAAGAAGACTTAGTTCAGAACCCTCCTAGGACCAGAGGCAAGGCTGAATGTCATGTGGTGGCCTGGTTCCTCATTGCTCTCATTGAGGATGGCCTTTTTCCAGTCACTGGGACCTCCCACAATTCCCATAATCTTTTGAAGACAGTGGGGAGCAGCCTTGCAATGAAATCATCCAACCAAGATGCAGCCTGTCTGGGCCCATGGACTTTTATGTACACAATTCACTTCAGTGGTTTCTGATTGGATTATTGTTTGTTGTGGGCAAGGCTTTACTCCCACAGACTCTGCTATTAACATGAAGGAGCTGAGACACCTAGGAAAAAAGACCTTGCCACTAAAAGCAGAAGGACAAAGGCTTTCAATATGTCAGACTTTCCCCTTTCATTTATCACTAGATCCACTGCTGTGTTAAGCAGTGGTCTCAGCTCTTCTTTAGGTTTTTGTTTGGGTTTTGGCTGGGTCATCAGCTGTCATCATGAGCTATCAAAGTGTGTCATATGAGTTCATTCACATTCTTCTGAGAAATTATTTCAGGGGTTTTTGCTCCTTTTGCTTATACTGGAAGAATGAGAACATTCTGGGTCTAGTAGGCAAGCTTCCAATTTCTGATATAATTTCTTCCTATTTAGTATGCATTCCTTCCTGAGGGTCTAAATTACCCCTTAATTTAAAAAAAAACCTTTACTTATCTTTGGCTTAGTGTTCTGATATTTATGGAGAGCCCAGTCGTGTCACTTCAGGCTGTTTTGCTGTGATAAACAATCGAAGCTGGTTTAAGCTGCCACAGAGAGATAGGCTCTTGATTCCCTTGATTCCCAGATGCCAATCTGTCTCATCTCTGTTTTAATTACTCTTTATTGGATATGAGTGATAGAAATCTACACCAACTCCAGATGAAATCTGTTTAGTGCCTAAAGAGAGTTTCATATGCTTAAAATTATGCTCACTTTGAAATCACTTAAGGCCATTTCATTCAACTCCCTTCACTAACTTGTACATTTTTGTCATATATAAACAGTAAAAACTCTAGATTTAATTGAAAAATCTCTAAGATTTTGTCACTTTTTCTTAATGCCACATTTTTGTTTTATATGCTGGTGTGTGGTACCAAGAATCATTGTTTTTAATGAATATGGGCAGGAAGACAGTGCTGTATAATCCTTCACCCTTAAGCACGGAGCATTTATATAGAAATTTACCTATGGATATATGTGTGTTTCGTGGGGGAAACAAACATTTTGTCTTAACACTGCAGACAACGAGCTTTTGAAGCAGAGACATACATCTTTTTAATCCTGTATTGAGAGTTGTTCTGTGCAGCCACTTAATTTGTGTAAGAACCTTGATAAAGTGTAGAGTTTTTCAAAACATTTGCTAATTAAAATGAGGGGACCTAGAAAAATGAAGTGGAAGCAAAAGCAATGTGGACCTTAAATTCTTTTATTTTTTAAATATTTGCATTTAATGCATTTAACACAGTACTTAGTACCACATGATGTAATGTGATACTGGATCAAAGCTGTTGCTCATGTTGTAGCTGAGACTTGTTTAAAATGGCTGATTTATTTGTAGTATTCCACTATACTCCAGACTATTGAGTTACATGTTACTTTAGCTGAATATGTTCCAGTTACCTCCAAATAGGAGTGTATGATACTGGCTGGCATTGTGGACAAAAGAGAGGCTTGCTATGACATGGAGCTTAGTGTATGGAGTTGGTGATGAAAGAGCTGCAAGAGCACCTAACATAAATAAGAAGCTACTTGGATATTCTCAGGGTCTGGGAACATTTAGGTTAGATGATAATATTTGAAAGTGGGGCTAAATGTGGCTGGAAAACTTACAGCTGATCTGTGTTGGTAGTTGCTTTGTACCTTGTCAGATTTCTCAGCTTTGGGTCTTCAAGGATTTGTCCTCTGCTGTGCATTTTTTGTTATTAAAAATCTGGATGATGGAATAGAAAATACTTATTTGATTTACTGGCAATTCTGCACTGAGGAGTAGCTGAAGGTATTGGAGGATAGGGTCAGAGATCACAATTAATTTAACAATTAAATAATCTAAGGAAAAAAAGTAGTTCCAAATCCCCGAAAAGGCTGTGGTGAAGAGAGAATGTAGGCAGGGAGGGCAATACGGATGATGAGTTTACAGCAGTTTTGGTACTAGGAGTGGATGTATAAGCTGATTTAATATGCATGTCTGTAGTTTTCACCACTCTAAGTGAGAAGTCTTATCTTAAAAACATGCTGACAAGACAAGAATTACTTCTAATTTTTGGGTGGTTAATGGAGGAATGGAGCTCAATAATTTTTGAGTGTCTAAATTGAGTGGCTCATCACCTGGTTTATAGTCATCATTTATGTATTATTTAAATATTTAGTTTGTAGCTTCTGCTAACTGAACTTCCACCTTTAATTTAGAGGTCACTCCTTTTGAAAATCAGACTTTCCAGATGGTTCAAATTACACAGCCATGAAATAAAGGACTCTAAAGTTGTGGGGGTTGTGGGTTGATCTGTGATAAAGACAAAGATAGAAACTGCTACTCCATGGAAGCATTTAAGTATTTGGACTCAAAAAATGCTTTTCCTCCTTAACCCTTCCAGTGTGTGTCTCCTGTACAATTTCACTCTCATGTCCTGCTCATAGCAACCTCTTCAAGTCTTCAAATTTCCGTGCCACTAAGCCAAGATCCCTGCTTCCTTCATAAATAACTATGCAATACTTAATATCAGAATGTATGGAAATACATATGTAAGTAAATGTTGACAAGGTTAAAAGACAACCCAAATTCTGAAAATCCTTAATAGCTAGATGTTTAACATTTACAGTCATAGTATAATTTAATGTGATTTTTTTTTGTATTGCTAATTGAAGTTCTTAGCATTTGAAGTGCTCTGTAGTTCCTGGAGTACTGCAATTCTCTTCATACATTATAAAAGAAAACTCTTTTTGTTTTCCATATCAGATTGTGAAGAGCAGTGCTGTCCATTTTCCAGGTTTCACAGGATAACTCATGATCCATTTGAAATTCACAATTGTATGAGAATTCTGAAGTTGCTTAGACAGTGGGTTTTATATTCTAAAGGAAGTGTTTTCTTTGATTAAGAACTGTTATGTATTTCTCATGTAGCACATTGGATCTAGAATATTAATTTCTACAGTAATACATAATATAGTTTTTATCTCTGTAGCCTTGTACAATATGAATAATGTTGTATAGTCTTGAGAGGGCTTCTGCCTAGTCTTGTTCAATTAGTCACTGTAAAATTGTCCAAAAAACCCTTATTTCAGATTAATGCTGAATATTTAGATACCTACATCAGCATTGTTCTAGCAGTGTTATTTTACCTCACTCTTATTTTTTTTCCCCCTCCCCACCACCATTTGTTTTACATCATGGGTAGGGGTTTTGCACGAAATTAGGAAAATAAGCCTGTACCAAACTTAACATCCTGGAAGTAATAAAACTTAATAGAAGCCACATTTGTGATGGACTGCTTGTTAGCAGCAACCTATAGGATCACTGTGAATGTATCATGTTACAGATATCTCATTCTTCATCAGTGCAGGTTCAGAAAGTTGGCTTCAGAGGCAGAGGAAGAGAATAGGGGCAGAAAGGAGAGCTACGACTTAAGGGGAGAATCCTGTGGATTTATATTTTTATGGTATTTTGAGGTTGCTTTTTGAGGAATTCCATCATTCTGCTCTGCTGTTTATTGCTGTACATTGATTATTTATGTCCTTGTTATTTCATAAATACTTTTATATTGCGGCGACTTCTTAATAGCGTAGCTACTGTTCATTGTGCAGACCATGTGAAAGAAGTAAACACCAATGCCACCAGGGAACTTGTGTAACACAACCCAGTGCTGTCCAGTCTAAAATTATGGAGACTGGTCTTTAAAGAAATTCTTATTTAATTGGAATCTCAAATGAAACAATAGAACTTGAGCCTGTGGGATAACATACATTTACTTTTCTTAGGGGAAAGTGCAGTACGCACAGAATATTTGATTTTTAATGATTTGTCTGCTTCAGTGGCTTCTCTGTTAAGCTGAATCAATGAGACAGAAGATTTTTAGCCAGATCTTCAGTTGGCATTCTTTTTTACACCATTACAGGCTTTTCCTTACACGAGTTCAAGTGCTAGTCCCTCAGCATGCAACATTTTTACTCAATCCCTCCTGTAAATATTTTTAAATCTTCTATAACCTGGAGAGATTGAGTTATGTATGAAGCCAAATTACAATAAAAATAAAATGTGTTCAACAAATTCATTATTTTTTCCCATTGCTAGTAATAGCTAATATTGCCATGTTCAAAGGTTGAAATGTAGTAAGAAAGGTGCAGAAAGGATTGCAACTTTTCAGTTATAACTTCCATTTTCTTCATGCTGTAGAATAAAAGTGTACCTGAAGGAGTAATTCATTTAGAATTCCTGGGGACTTCATCCTCATAATAGCCATGATATGAGGGGTAATTCAGTAGGAATCACAGGGAAAACATGTATTAAATATATATGCAGTATATAGTAATAGAATTGTTTAAGCTCATTATTAAAGTTCCTAATAAAAGACTAAGAAGCTTTAAACCTTTGTGAGGTAAAAAACCTTTTCTGATTACTCACATAACTTCAAAATTTTAAGGACAAAGGACTTCCTTGTTTCTTCTTCAGTGTTATCTTTGTTAAAAAAAGCTATGTGTTTTGGGGTTCTTCACCTTTCCTTCTTGAGTCACCTTTACTTGAAAATTCTAGGTTTAGATTAGGTATGATGAAAAAATTCTTTACTGTGAGGGTTATGAGCCCCTGGCACAAGTTATCCAGAGAGATTGTGGACTCCCCATCCCTGGAAATATTCAAGGCCAGGTTGGATTTGGCTCTGAGCAACCTGGTCTAGTGGAAAGTGTCCCTGCCCATGGCATTTGTGTTGGAACTTGATAATCCTTAAGGTCCTTTCCAACCTTAACCATTCTATGATTCTATGAAGAAAATAAAACCTTCCTCCATGGGCTGCCTCTTGTTATTTTCATACTTGAAATATCATGTGAAATATGATTTGTGTGTAGAAGAAGTGTTATACCTTTGGGAGATGATTATTCTCTTTTCCTGCTAATAATGAACAATGCAATTTCATATTAGGTCATAATCAATTGTGAACATCATAGGTTTAGAAATTTGAAAGTTAAAATTACTAAACTCAAATCAAAACAATAATCCTATTTATAGCTTAGGAAATAAATATCTGAAGCAGAAGAAATGTAAGAATTCCCATCATTTGCCACTTGGCCATTAAGGCTGTAAACTTTTATGTCATATGAGAGAAGCTTTCAAACTTCCCCATCTCAATGAAAATTCTTTCTCTTTTCCATTTCAGAGTTGTCAAGTCCATCAGTAGAATAAACACAAAGTGGGATGCTTGGAGTCCTTCAGCTTTAGGCATCTCACATAGGAAAATTCAGTGGTGGTGAGATCAGTTTGCCTTCTGACTTACTAAAACTGAGAGTCTCTGGTTTTGTTCCTATTTTAAAGACCTGCTTCTGGCATCAGAAAAATTACTTGCTAGGCTAAAGAATAAAATATACATTATCCTACAGCTCTGTCTGTATTTAAAATGCATGTATTTTAAGAAGTGGAATAAAAATATGCAGACTTTAATCAATGGACAAACATGACAATAATGTCCAAGTTCCTGGGGGGGAAAAAAGGCAAGAAACAAGATTGTAATTGTGTGCAAACAACTTTAGGTGATGATTTCAACTGAAATGGATTATTAAAAAAATGTACTTGGATAAGAAAATATGCAAATTATGGGACTGAAGACTTCTCCTGTTGGCTAATCTGACTTCAGTTGTCCTCAAACTTGACAGTGATGCCACTGTGTAAGAGGAGAATGGTTTCTGAGGCAAATCCAAGGCTATATGTATAATGTTGTGAAGTATGGTTTTTCCTCTACTGTCAACTCACATGTCAGTTGGCGATAGAATTTATTCTGTCAAAATACTGTGGTAACAACAACAAACTAAAAACCTTTGCAGAGGAAAGTTTAGAGTATCTATCCTACCGTAGCTATGAAGATTTCCTCTTGTTCAGTAATCTTTCTCCTTTATTTTTTTTCATCTTTTACCTTTTTCCCCTTTTTTTACAAATGTCAGATATTCTTATTTTTTATGCCCTTCTGAATTCTTTCCTTTGATTTAAATATAAATTTTCTGGAAATTAAACTTGCTTCAACAATAAAGGAAGATTAATAAGCTCTTTGTGTGTTGCTACTTGCAGTTTGCTCTGAAGCTGCTCTTGTGCAGCCTGCTCAGCTATTTCTGTTGGCACACAGCAGAGCTGGAGTTTTGCCTAGAGTAGCACAATCTTTTTATGTGCTGGAGAAACAGCTAGTCACCACCTCAGCTATATGATACTGTGCCTACTGCTATGCAGGGACACAGTTGCAATGTTTGTGGTAGTGCCCGCATCTCTAAAGCGCTGGGATGTCCACACTTGACATTTTTTTTTGCTAACAGTTCTCTGTATTCCTGGTTTTCACATGTTTCTGACAGTTTCTTTCAGCTTCTTACTCTCACTCAGTGCCTGACTTGACTACTTGCTTACAGTTGTCATGCCAACTCGCAAGCTTGAAAACCGAAGTAGAGGATTTATCTTTTTTTTCCCTCCTTCTTTTTTTCTTTTTTTCTTTTTTTTTTTTTTTTTTTTTTTTTTTTGTTTGTGAAGTACTCACTTCACAGTTACCAAGCTGCATGAACTGAATATGTAAGTATGGTAAACAGCTCTGTGACACTGGTCTGAACACTTAAATTTCTAAATACCTGTTTCTGTTTTGTACAGACTTTGAACATCCCTTCCTTAATCCTTGCTGCTTGTCTGCATCTGAAAATCAGGAAAATTAAAAGATCAGTGAAGTGGAGGAGTTTTATAGACAAGTTGTTGCATTTTTCTTATTTAAACTGAACTGCAAACATATATCAAATACCCTACATAGAAGTAATCTTTAAAAAATCCACGAGTCTGTTCCATCTTTTTGAAAGTTAGATATTATTCAACTTGATTCACTTTTCATGCCAAGCCATTCAATATTTATGTATCAGCTTTCCAAATAAATGAGTGAAAAATACAAGAGAAACACAGAAAATCAAAAATGCAATCTCTTAACTCCTTATACTGGAGTCATATGCAATCATTATGCCTGTTAGTAATGTGTGTAACAAAGACAAAGTTCTGTGAAAAAAACTGTTCTCCAAAATAAACAGTAGTTTTAGTAGGTTTGCTGGAATTGACAGATACGTTCACAGTTGAATTGCATTAGAGAATACAATGTGTTTAAAGGAAATTACGTTAAAAATGAAGAAACCTGGAAATGTAATCTCTGATAATATTGCTCTGTGGAGATTCCTGCAGAGGTAAGTTTGCTTTAGGTTTCACAGGAATCACCTGTATGACTTGTGTACCAGTGCATCTAACGTGTATCTTGCTCTTCTTAATTTAGAAAATGTGTCCTTTTAGTGGAAGATATTTCATGTATAAATATTTGCTGTACTACATTACATCTTTTATTTGAAATTGAGCTTTCTGGGATGCAGACTTTTATTGAGAACATGCATTTATTTTGTGTGAAGAACTTTAGAGAATCAAATAAACTGGCTCAGCCTTTTCACAATTGTTTAATAGTAAAGTATGTTTGCTTTCACTGAGCCTGTTCTAAAGTGAAAGGTTTTTATATGTCATTGACAAGAAACCTCTGATATCTAAAGAAGTGTTAACTTACTAGGCAGCTGGGTTCCAGAGCTGCATTAAACATTATCATATATTTGGACAGCCTTGAAATAATCTCAGATAATTTAACTCCAAATACAGGAGACTCTACAGTTTATCTGAAGCATTAACTTTTTCTTCTGTAGCCCTCTCAAAGAGTCTCTGACGTGCTCTGACCCTTTATACAGACAGAGGAGTAGGGGCAATTGCAGTGCTCCAGAGCTTCAGGCCTTAGTGATGGTGGGTAACTGCAATAGATGTTAAATCTAAAAGGATGTAGAAACCATTTGTACCTCTCCAGAAGCTTGTAAAAAAGGCCAAGTTACAAACTGCCATAGGAAGAAATAAGAAGCATTGAAAATATCTTGGGATCCTGTGGTAACAGTCTTCGATCAATAGTTTCTGCATGATCTTTAGAAGTGTGTATATGGTGTATATCTACATGCTGAGGCAAGAAATCCCTGACAGGACTTACTTTCTATTCACAATTCACATGCCTTGTTTATGTGGGCATGTAAGCAAGGTGAGATAGGCTGTCCCTGAGAGGTTTTAATCCTTTGAGGAGCACCAGCACAGCCCAACTTGTTTATTTCTTCTTGTGCTTTCCATCCTAATACTTGCTCTTGATGAGACAGTGTATAAAGCACATAAAAACAGATGATTAAGCAGCAAGATGACCAAGAAAGATTGTTTGCATTCTACATCTGCCAAGAGGAAATAAACTGTTGGTCTTCTATGCTAGGAATGTGGCTTGAAAAGAAATGTTACTTTCACATCATCTCCCTGATACTTCCTTTATACTGAATTTTATGCATCTTTTCCTAGCTAGATTTACTGTGAGAAGATCCTGGGATGGGAGGAGACAGAGCCAATTAGAAGAGCTAATCAGCTGGAATGCTGAGAACCATTGCTTAGGAGGCCTCCCATCCACGCGGCACCATCAAATGCACTTTGCTGAGCAAAGGACAACTTGTTTGTTTTGGCCATGGCTCATGTGAGCAGAGATAGTGAAAAGCCAGGGAGTCCAACTGGATGAAGAACAGCTGCAAATTATGTTCTCCTAATGTGTATTTTATCCAAAGAAAGCCTTGATGCTTAGTGTCAACCCTGGTCTTAGCCACACAGGCAGGTTCATTCAGAATGAGCTTTGGCTTCCTGTAAATAAAGGGGGTCCATAATTTGCTTCATGCTAACCCACAGTAACAGTGTAAACTATGTCTAAAACAAAAAAAAATTGTTTGATATATGTAAATCCATTATGGAATTAATGTAAAAAATTTTGGATTTAGAAGTTTAATCCAGTTTTCATTGTTTGAATCTTCCCTATATTTATGTGTGGTTTTTTCTTAGTTTAAGAAGATGGATTAATTTGGCAATCTATCAGGAGAGTATGAGAAATAAATTGCCTGCTGCCTCATGTGACATAGTGGCTAAAAAGTTAAATATAAAATTTTGAAGTATATGCTAGGTAACTTTGGAGAGGTAATGGGGTCACACTGCTGCAGAAGGAGCTATTTGTTGCCACTTCTGTGGATTAAGTTACAGTCTAGGATGGAATAATTGGCCTTTTGGTTTGATAATCTTTTTCTAAAGCAGAAGCATCGCTTTAATTATTTACTGTTGTGGTCCTAATATATTAATAATCATGAATAGCTAGTTATTACACTTGTATAATTTCTTCATTCTGCATGAGGGATCATTCTGTATTCTGGTAAGGTGGGATAAGCACAGAGAAAAAAAATATATACCATTTTAAGAACACAGAGTATGAGAAAATTTACATTTGGGACAAATTCACATTTAATTCAGTTGCCTGGAAGCACAGGCTGAGTTTCATGTCCTGTACAGGTGCTCTGCATGGACTTACTGGGGTTGATAGCTGATACCATGTCCAAGGTGATATTGTTGTAATCCCTGTTATGAATCTTCTGTCGCATGGATTCAAGTCTTGGCAGAGATTTTCTTCTCTGCAACCTTCTTCTAAGGGAAGAGAAAAAAGTGATCATCATGGAATAATCTGTGGCATTTTGTCTTTATGGTCGTCTTCAACAACATAAGCAATAAGCTAACAGCCAGAATTTCGCAGTCTAACAACTGCAAACATTTGTATCAATGTGTCCCTTTATATGAATTTGCATTGTTTGGTAAATTAAGATAATATTAAATTAAGATAATAACCCTTATATATTTGCTACAAACTGTTTTCCTCGTTAAGCTATTTAACATTTATACCATTGCTGCAAATTTAATTTTATGAATCAGAGAGTTTTAGTATGAATTATTACTTGCACAATACACCATAATAAACCAACCAATAAAGCCTTCTTAATTGACTTTTTGCACTGACTGTTGTTGGGTTAATGCAAACATTTTTTCCTCTCTTTTTTGGTGCTTATATATTTTATGTAATAGATTTTTATGACTTGGCTGGCATGTTTTTTTGTCTCATCTGAGGTTCTTTGATCTTCTATTTAACTGATTCTGTTAAACTGATGAGGAAAGAGCATGCATGGTCTGTCTCATCTCTCAACTGCTGTTAGTGAGCACAGGGTGCCATGTTTCTAGATTATGGAGAATATATAAGAAGACAGTGAGGTTTCAAATATATTTTTACCTTTATGTGTAGTGCATCTTCTCCCCTCTGATTTTCAATATTAACATTATATTTAAATAATAAAAGGCCTTTTTTTTCTCTGTGACTGTAGTGTATGAGGCCAACTTGTCAGCAGTTCAGACACTTAGGATAAGAAAGCTTAAAACTGAAAAGATTTAGCTCTTTATACATATATCACTAGTCTAATCTATGAGAATTTCAAACATGTGAGGTAAAAAAAAAACCTTTTCTGGTTACATAACTTCAAAATTTTAAGGACAAAAGACTTCCTCCTCTCTTCTTCAGTGTTGTGTTAAGAACATCTTAGTGGTTTTGGGTTCTCCTCTCCACCTTTCCTTCTTGAGACACCTTTGCTTGAAAAAATCTAGGTTTAGATTAGGTAGATGAAAAAATTCATTACTGTGAGGGTGATGAGACACTGGAACAGATTGTCCAGAGAAGTGGTGGATGCTCCATCCCTGAAAGTGTTCAAGGCCAGGCTGGATTTGGCTCTGAGTAACCTCAGCTAGTGGAAAGTGTCCCTGCAGGGGTTGGAATTAGATTATCTTTCAGGTCCCTTCCAACCATAAGCATTGTATTCCTAAAACTCAGCTGTATTCAGAGGACAGTGAGTTAGTGTTATTTTTAATCACTGCTCTAAGGTGAGCTCAACAAATTTTCCAGGGCCTACAGCAACATGGCTTTACAAGCCAGTATCCCCTGCCTACCTAGGACTATGGAAAATGAATCTGCAAACAACTTCCCACTCACCCTGAATTATGTTGCCTCTCCCCAGCTGCAGGGATTGCAGCTCACGAGTTTTTTATCAGCCCAAATTGTAGTGCTACACCCTCTCTGAAATTTATTTGTCAGCCTAAAATCTCATAAGAATGCCACAATTAAGTACAGTCAGCTGTAGCAGCTCCAAATACACCTTGATGGACCCATCATCAGTAATTCAAACTCTCCAATCCTCTCCTACAACCTCTTTGCTCAGAAGAGTCAAATCTTTCACTGCATTTGGGATGTGTTAGTAAGTAAATAACTGCTTCTCCACCTTATGTAGAGACACTCCAGTGTTAATCAGGGACAGAATCCTTCTGATCCAATAGGTTACTCTTCCTGCTGATCTGCTTTTTAATGTGTAATAGTGAATATATCTTTTACAGCCTGCTGAAGTACAGAGCAAATTTTTCTTACCTGCAAAACACCGTGTAGTACAAGAAAAGGGTTGAAGTTTTTGAATTTCTTTGATTGGCTAGTAGAGTATTTTGAAGTGGAGTAATTAGGAAACTGGTTTTGAATGCCTTTAAACAGTGTTGAGATTGACATTCTCTTTTTCTATGAGTAATTTATATTATGCATCCAGTTTGCTTTTGAGAATAGGATATTAGTGGCTTTTGAAAAATTCTCATATTGTTAAGGTACATTTTTTAAAAACATACACTTTACCAGCTAGACATTTGCAAATTAATTACTCCTATAGCATTCATTCTATTAAAAAAATTGAATGGATTAATCACATCAAAAAAGTCAGTATATACTAGGTTGCATACAGCTTCAGCACAGCTAGATACTTCAAGTATCCAATGACATCTGAACGATTCTTCCAACTCTATATAAACATGAGAAAGAAGGTCTGTTAGCTAATCTTTATTGTTTAAGATTAGTGAAGAAAGTGAAGAACAGTGAAGCCCACTCAGGTAAAATTGGAGGAAATCTGATTTGCATTACAGAATGACAGCTTTTTTTAACCTCTCTGCTATGTTTTTGTCTAACAATGTATTCTGTAAACTCCGTATTATTTATATGTTCTTGTATTTTGGCACAAAATACTCTAAACCAGAGTATTACTTTCAACTCATAAAGTTTACATTTAGAAATCAAATTACTTCTATCCAACTCATTTTACCAGTTTAGTTGTCTTCTGAGAAATAAATTTCTCTGTCTGACTTTCTAAGGTATGAGATCCTCTTTTCTGGATACATGTTTAAAAGATATAATTATTCCCATTAGAAGATTAGTAGGTTTATTTTAAAAATATCTGTGTTCCACAATTTCTGACATTCACTTGAGACCAGAAGAAAATGCAGGAGGAGAAGCATTACTGCATTACCCAGTCCCTTCATATTGACTCTAAGTAGGAAGACCTGGGTTCCAGAGGGTGAGAGAAAGTTCAGACTTCATGCTAAATCAGTTTTGGGCCTCGCTCCCAGGATTTGCCAGCTATGCCAATTTCTCTAGGACATAAACTCTAAGATAATGTTAACGGAAAGCAAACCACAGCCACCACACTCATTTTCCTTTGGCAGGGGGATCAGTTTAAATCCCCAGAGCAGTCAGTGCTGTATCCTTCCAGACAGCACTCTCTACCCTAATCCAATCAGCACCATGACCAGAAGCTGCTAACCATGCTGTGTATTTCCAGATTTCTGCCTTAATTGCCAGTCTGCAGGAACTTGAGGCACGAGACAATAGCTGGCGCAGTCAGGTGGGTGAACATCTGCATCTCCCCTGCTCCAGGCTCTGCTGCAAAGCACAGCTGGGAGAGGCTCCCCCAGCAGAGCCCACGTGCCTCAGCTGCAGTTGGCATCCTCCTGGGAAACAAGGATGGTGGGATGTGGTGTCCCTGCTGACATTTGTTGTGACCCAAGCTTCCTCTGGGACCTCTGAGTCGTGTAAAGGCTTTAGGATGTACCTACCCTGTGGAATTGTACCAGGAACAGTATGGCTAGCACTGAGAAGAGATTGTGCCCTGGTACTCAGCACTGGGAAGGCTGCAACTCAAATCCTGTGTTCAGTTTTGAGCCCCTTGCTAGAACAAAGACATTGAGGCACTGGAGTATGTCCAGGGAAGGGCAACAGAGCTGGGGGTGGGCCTGGAGCACAAGTCTTGTGAGGAGCGGCCAAGGAAACTGGGGTTGTTTAGGCTGGAGAGAAGACTCAGGAGGGACCATATCACTCTCCACAAGTACCTGAAAGGAGGTTGTAGTGAGGTGGGAGTTGGTCTCTTCTCCCAGGTAACAAGTGACAGAAAAAGAGGAAATGGCCTTGAGTTGTGCCAGGGGATGTTTAGATTGGATATTAGGAAAAATTTCATCCTGAAGAGGGTGGTTAGACACTGGAACAGGCTGCTCAGAGAAGTGGTATACCACTTAAATGCCCGGACATATTTAAAAGATGTGTAGATGTGGCACTTAGGGACACAGTTTAGTGGTGGACCTGACAGTGCTAGGCTGTCTGTTAGACTCATTGATCTTAAAGGTCATTTCCAACCTAAATGATTATATGATCGTGGATTTAAATAAGCCAGGAATTTAAGTAAGACAAACAAGTGTCAAGTTGGTTGAATGACATCACTGAGGTGTATCTTAGTGATTTTACTCCTGTTATGTACAGTCCCAGTTAAAATAATCCTGACTAACATAGTCTGGTCTCTGTTTTAGGTTGTATTATGTCCTGCAGAAGAGATTGTATGATCCCTTGTCTGTGGCAGGCAGAGGTAACTGCAGATAGAAACTGTGGCTCTCACCACGTGTCAGGTTCAGATGTAGGGACAGGCAGCAGGTTTGCCTCTCTGTGAAGGAATGTACAGCAGCTGACTGACCTGGTGCCATGGTGTATCCCACAGGTCAGTGACATGCTGTGCAGGGCAGTGTTTCTTTCTGGATTATATTTACTTTCTCTTTACTTGAAGCCACATTTAGCTCCTTTGTACGTAACACACTTTAAAAGGAAACAGAGGCTTCTTTTTTTTCTGTAATGTACCTTTTCCAGTAGCTGAAATAAGTGCCTCCAGCTATGTTTCTCATATCCATTTCTCTGTCCTTTCCTTCCCCCCAATATTTCTGACAACTATTATCTCCTGGATGAACCTTTACAATAGCTGTGATCAAAACTGCTCTAGAGAAAAGTGGTCAGGTCTCCACAACATACCTCCCGCAGAGATGCCAAGGTCATGATGGACATAAATACTGTTATTTACTGTGCTCAGCTATGGACTGAATCCAAACACGTATCTCATGGCTTGCTGTCAGGAAGGCTTTGGAAAGTCCTTGAGGCACTTGTGCAGCACTGCACATGAAAAAGCTGAAGGGAAAGGATTTCTCTGCACTGGAGTTTTCCAACACAGAGCAGCATTGTCTCATATCTTAGATGAACGCCAAACAATGTCCGAAAAGTGATGACTTCTGAAGTTTAACCTAATTTGTTAAGTGGGTAAGCCTATTGTTTAGAATAAATACTAGAACAATCAGTGGAAGTAGCCAGTCTCCCTAAAGGATATTATTAGCAAATGAATGAATTATTAAAGGGGTATGTTTGTTCTGGATCCCACCAAAACCAAGCTCTCACTGACATCCTTCCTTTTATCCAAAAAAAAAAGTTATTGCTAAGGGCAAGCCAAAGATTTAAAGACTGCAGGTATTTGAAGGAAAAAAAAGAATAAAATCAAACTTGTGTATGTAATTGTGTATGTTAGCAGCATCTGCCAAGAGAAAATTTATATTTATTTCCATGCTGTAGAAATAAAGTTTTCCTTTTGCCAAAATGCTGCTATTTCTTTGTCTTTCTCTCCTCCTTTCTTCATTAGCCAGCTTTATGCTATGGTTCCTTGTGGTTTGTCTGGGCTATCGGGAAGCATGTTCAATTAAGCTGATGAGAGGAGTACTGTGAAGCAGATGTGGACAGGCCCCAACATAACAGGGAGCACGAACTGCTGGAAGCACAGAGCAGAAAAGACTAAGTGTGCTCTTGTTTTCTGATCTCTGGCCTGGGAATGGAGCTGGCTGATAGTGGGTGTTTTGAGCAGCCCTGTGGCTTTGTGGTAATGCAGTGCAGTATCGTTTGGGAGAGCAGCTGGGTTCCTGATGTGGAATTATTGTTCCCTGGCTGGGATGTGCTGTGGAAGCAGCGAGCTCTGCTCCAAAACTCAAAGGGCAACCTGCCTTGCGTGGGTAAAACTGGAGAGTAAACCGATGAGAGGCAGCTTCACTCCTCATGCAGACTGCTGTCAACTGCAGGAAACAGATACTCAACATGTAGTGAAATGCAACCAAGAACTGAGGGATGGGTGGAGATCCAGGAGCCTTGGATTGATTTTGGAATATCTCTGAGTGAGTAGAATGGGTGTCTTGGCTTACAGTCGCATCTGCAGTTCCCAGTAGCTATAGAAAATCAGCCTGGAATATGAAATTAATAAGTATCAACATTACATAATTCATATGTTAAGGGGTTCACAAACAGATTTTGGCAGTTCTTAAACATTATTTACATATTGAAACTATGAAAACTTAGTATTTTTAGATAAAGCTGCATGAAACATTACAAAGATTCAAAATTTATTTAAAATATGCTTTTCTATAAAGAATATACCCTGAGCCTACTACAATGGTTTCAGAAAAATAAAAACAATGAGAATTTCATGTGAGCCCACTCACATATCCAACAGGAAACAGCATCCTGATCAGTCAAACATCATTGTAAAATCGAAGCCAATTGTACTTTTAAAAACAGAAGGCAAATTTTTTATGAACCAAAAAAGTGTGCTTCCTTTGTTGGCACCCTACATCAGCACTGGAAAAAGATCATTTATTGTCCTTTGCTCCTCCACTTTTTGCAAGAGTTAATGCAATGGAAGAGGATCCTGCTTTCCCTAAGGAAGGGAGCAAGACAGATTCACTCCTCTCTCCACAGCACACCCCAGAGAAGTCACCACTGAGTTGAAATCAATGCTTGCACAGGCGATGTCTATTTTGTGTCAGCTGGGAACACCAGGCAATAAAGGCCCTTTTATTTACTGCCACTTAACTTCTATAAAACAGAAATTTGTGCTATTAAGAGCCCCTTTTTTTCTCTGCCAGCACAAATGAAAGTGTCTTCCCAGCTATTTTCCATACACCATGGGCTTGTGCCTGCCCAGTTTGACCCTCAGCAGCCAGAATGAATGTAGTTCTTCATTCTGCACATACCAATGGCAGCACATTCCATGTTTGGAACAGGCTACATAAGCTGTGCATTGTGGCTGCCCTTGGCTTGGATGGAGTGGTGGTGTCAGCTGCATCACTCCCAGTCTTGTTCCAAAGCAGAGAAATCCCTGGCGATTCAACAACTAGCTGGGAGAATTTGGAGCTTCAAAACACAACTGAAGTCACCAAGAGTTTGTCTGAATGATGCTTTTTCCTGGTCTTAAAATCAAGAGGTGAACAGGGTTAGAAGGGGAAAAGGGGTTTTACCTTGGTGTTTATTTTAAGGATCCTTAGGTGCACCACGACCAGGTCGAATGCACCTCCATGTACCTCACAATAGCCACTACAGTCCCCCTCCTCAAGATCTGGTCTTATAATCTAGGTCTTACTAATTAGCATATCTATCCATAATTCCCCAATGAGAGGCTCAAGTGAGCTCCCCTTCCCCAAAAAACCTTCCCCTGGGTGGTTCTATCTCGGTTTACAAAATGTGTTCTGGAGAGGACCTTGGACTCTGGGCACACTGACCCCTCACTACGAAGCTTCTAACATGTTTAGTCTCCCAGTTTAACAAACAAGTCCAAGAATGTAAGCAAAAAGCAGTGAGAATACAGAAGCTGTAAAAAAAGGTATAAAGGGGTATAAAAGAAAAGACAAAAATCATCATGGCATCAGAAGTTAGCTAAAACCATTGTCTTTAAATAAATGCAATTAAGATCTTGGAGGGGGAGGTGAGAGAGGTTGCTCGCTCGCTCTGTCGAGAAGTACCCCTCAGTGAACTAGACTGGCATGGATCCTACTTTTTTACACTTTTATCATTCAGAACTGGATAATTTACTAATAAGTTTTTTTTTTTACAGTAATGCCTATGAAGTGCCTAATGAAGACTACAGTTTTCTTGTATTAAAGACCAACAAGTGTAGATGTAGGCATTTATTTGGAGTCCGAGGCAGGTCTTGGGACTTAATTTGCAGTCCAATCCAAGTGATTTATAGCAGATCACTTCCATTCAGTATGACAGTATGGTGACAAGATAATTGGTTCCGTCTCGTTTCAGGATATTTTCAACATTTACTACATTTTTGCTTGCATGTTTACCTCAACTAGAAACTGCAGAAGAAGAAATTAGCTGCTTTTTTTTTTTTTTTTTTTTTTTTTTTTTTAATT
>VXAC01007377.1:944565-980319 GCA_013399225.1 Rhipidura dahli
ACATATGAGTTACCTAATTGATTAAATTGTGTCTGTATGAGTAACGGCAGTGAGATATTCACATCTACTTCCTTGGGTGAAAGAAGGAGAAAGAAATGGACAGCAAAACAATGTTAATTTTTATATTTTCATTCAACAAAGGTAAACTTTAAGCTTCTAAGTTGTACTTCTAAGTGTAAACCATGCAAACATTCTTGTTACTCAGACTATTTTTGGAAGCCTCAGCTGCTGCTGAAGTCCTGGAGGCACAGGAGGCAATCTAAGATGAGACTCTTTTACCATGTGTGGGCCTGCAGGCATATAATCCCAATTTCATGAGCAACAGTTCAGGTGGAGAACCACAAATCATTTGGCATGTTAGCTTGTTCAGTGGCTGGACAAGAAGTGCTTATTTAACACATTAAGGTTACAAAGGCTGTGAAAATAAGCAGGGTCACAATAAAAAATTTAAACATTCATTTTGACAGAACAACAACTATGACAACCATTGAAGATGTTTTAAAATCTAAATCTAAGAAGTTATATGGTCAACAAGGATAAATTACTGTTCTGTTACTTCCTAATATGTGGAATTCTTTCCTATTTAAAATCACTGCTAATCTGAGAATGTGGAAGATGGGTTGATTTTTCTTGTATTTGACTACCCAAACAAAATCCTAGTGTAGTTAAGCTTTGAATTCAGCCTGTGGTACACGATTGAATTTTTTCAGTAGCAGAACTGCAAAATGAACATACACTGAGGATTATATTTGGGGGGAAAATGGGAGGATCTAAGGATTACAAAATGTATACCCACTCATTTATCAGGTTTGCATGTGCACGTATTTAGCAAGAGTTAGCATTAAATACTCAGAGGGTCTCTGCTGCCTCTGTGCTATACTCAAACTGTCCACCAAGTTTTCTTTTCAAAGAGCTGGGCCTAAGCAGCAAATGAGAATCCAAGTGCATGCTTCACAGAGCAGGCATCTGCATTTTTAATTAACAAAGACCGCAATAAAACCAAGGTTTTCTTCCTGAGAAAGACCTGGTCCAGGAATAATTATCCCAAATCTATTTAGCAGTTTGCAGACTGTCTAACGTAATGTAATGAAATGGAACAAACCAGAACTATCTGATTAGGATTTGTCAGTTTGCTACCTGTATTTTGTCTTTAAAGATCTCGCTTAGAAAGTTGCCAGGCATTTGTTTTTGTTTATTCAATTGTTTTGGTTAAAATTCTTCACTACCTCCTCTGATTTCATTAGATACAGTAGCATTTAGGCTTTTAAAATCATGTCGCAAATATTAAGGTTTGATGAGCATTTGCATAATTGAAATTAATCTACACTCTCTCAGGCAAAAGGATTTGGATTTGTTTGGGGAATTTTGGCTTTGGAGTTTTGGTTTGTTGCTAGACCAATATATCTAGACCTGTTCTAGGTTTAATAAACAGTACTTGGAAGAGTATGCGAAACCCACTCTGAAAGCACAAATGCATCAACCTCTTCCTAAAACATGTTTTAACATGGCTTTATCTCCAGTTCCAGTTGATGTTCCAATATGTCTATCTGTGCAATTTCTAGTTTGTTCAGTGCAAGTTTTTTCTTATTTTACCAAGGTATCCACATGTGACAATTTTGCAACTATTTTCTGTCTCTGTCATGTACTCCCACAAAGGTTGAATATTGCATGAGTTTATTTTTCTACCCTCCAATCCCTCTTCCTTGAAAGTGTTAAGGTGCAGAGAGGGGCAGGAAGAGAAACAAGAGGCAGTGTCCACATAATGGATGAGCAAAGCAGGTCTTCTCAGTCTGCAAAGGGACAGTTGAAATAAAATATGCATCTAGTAAATCATGAGAGGCACAAAGAGGGTGGATAGCAATTGGTTGTTCACTGTTTTCAGTGTGAGCACTGCAGAGTATCCAATAAAGCTAATATGACCTGAAGTTTAAAACAAAAAGGAGGAGCTGCTTCATCTAACTGAGAGGTAGGCTCTGAGTCTCTGTCTCACAGTGCTGTGAATGCTTGGAATGGGTAGAGGGCCAAAGGGAGACTGCAGGGATTGCCAGACACCACGATTGTCACACAGTCCTTGAGCCATCAGTGGCTGCAGACTGGGACTGCTGTTGTTCAGTTCCCATATCTTCCCTAGAAACCTGCTTCTGGCCAGTGCCAGAGACAGAGCTCTGGGTTATCCTGTCCTTTAGTTTTATCCAGTTCCTACAGCACCAGCTGGTGTATGAACTCATCAGAGCTCATGGCAAGATTCATATTACTGTCAATACTAGTGACTTAAAACGTGGTTGTAGCATATCCTTAAATCTTCATGATTTCCATTCCTTCTGAGCTGATCTATATCATAAGATTGAACCAGGTAAAAGACACTGTAAAATGAATCAGCCAATTGTGCAAACTCCAAAAGCATACCTATACCTGTGTGGAACTTCTCTCAAACCAGTTTAAGCTGGTAATATTCTAGTTTTGGTTCATTCAAATAACAAGTTTGTGCTGCATTAAAGATCAGAACTTAACTGTACCCAGTTTCTTGGAGTCATATTTTTCCCTTCTACGTAACACACTGAGCATAGACAGTAAGCATCTATCATACTGTAGGTTATTTTAAATTCAAGAGCCAAAGGATTTGGCAGAAAAAGTTTTCATTTTTGTCAACACAAGCATACGCTTCTGTTTTATGTAACTAAGGCTAAAATGAAAGTCCACAGCAGTTACAGCCCATTTTTCCATTTCCACACACTTACCATTTGTAAAGTCTCCAAAGATTCAGGTTTCATGGAGAATACTTTTTTGTTACTGCTCAACAATTGTATTTGAACTTTGAGCAGTGAGAAGACCAGATCTCTGCCAACATTTTAAAATCAACCATATAAAAATTAAAAGGCCTGGATTCAGAATTAAACACCACTTAATTATCACAAACATGTGTAAGTCTCTTTTTTCCCTTTCTACATGTCATAAAATGTTACAATCTCTTCTCAGCATATGTGTAGAGACAGTATAGTCTATGAGTGGATAAATCACTAGGCTTGGACTTCTAAGACTCAAATTCTACCATGGACTTCGTTACAGGCACCAAGGAAAATCCTATCACATCTTCCTGAACAAACTTTTCACCAGAAAAGTGTAATGACAATAGAGACAGATATCTAGGGTATTTATTTATGATTATGTGCATTATTTTATGGAAAGAATAAATTGCACACTGTGATTTTCCAGTAGTTTCTGATAAGACTTTCAGGTAAATAATTTTGTTTGTCTTTTCACCCAGTTTCCTCATTCTGGTTTAAATTGGATCCACCTTCCAGGTTGTTAAGCACTTCAAGAGTACCAGTTGTCACAAAACCATGTGTAAATGTAGGAGGGTACATACACAGAAAGAAAATGCAGAAGAAAACCTGAGGGTTCCCTAAAACCTGTTTTCAAAAGGGGAGCTCATGCTCAGAATTTTTGTTCCACCTACTGTGTGTCTCCAGACACAAACCAGAAAAATAAAGCAGCCCATGAACGTGAACTGTGTATAGTTTGCACTATCTTTGTGATAGATTAAACTCCAGAAAGGCTCAGTTATGTTTCACTATACACAGCAATAGGAGATGCTCAGCAGGCTACATAGCTCAACTAACCCTCCAGCTGCTGACCCTCAGCAAATCCACGGCCCTTCTGTGGATCAGATGATTCGCTGTTGTTACGGGGAAGACCCTTGGAGAGAGCTGGGACAGAGATCCACAGCGACCTTGCAGGCAGCCTGGGGGCAGCTCAGCCCCGTGAGGTGCCTGGAGCACATCAGAAGATGCCTGTTTCTGTGCTGCAGAACAGTGCTCTCCTAGAGCATGAGCAGAGAGAGGGTGTGGGACAGGGCAGCTGCTCCATGTGCTCCAGGCAATGAACTGCTTTACAAACCTTTCCTGCTGGAGAGGGTTTCTCCTCAACAAAATATTCAGAAGGCATTTCTGTGACTTCCCAAAAGCAAAGAACTGAACAGCCAAGAGGTGCACTGTCTCTAGGTGGCAAAGTGAGTAGGAGAAGACTGTAAATTGAGGACAGAGAGGGTAAAAGGGGGAGCAGAGATACATGGTAGGACTGCAGGGGCTTATGGACCTATTCTCAAGAGAGATTACTTCAATTTACACAATAAAAAATGTACGTACAGACTAAATTCAACCCAAACCTCTTACAAATCCATAGGTTGTCTATGCTCTGCAGAGCCACCATTTTTATGCCTCCCTGGATTGGATCCTGAAGGTCACAGGCAAAATTATTCTTGGCTTTAGCTATAAGATCAGTGTGTGCTCTGGCTCTTTTCTTCTTAACCATTTCTGTGTAAGTGGAATGGTGTCTAATCAAGTTTCTTTTTTAACAGGCTTTAATTTTCTTGTTACAACCAAGAAAAAACTGCAATTTAAAGCATATTATATCTAGACAGAGTACTGAAAGAATATTCAGATGAAAAAGAACCGCTTTGAGGTGCTATTTAAGAAAATAGATGTGTTTTCTTCCACTCTGACAAACTTGAACTCACCCCTATCATACCACTGTATATATTTTGGTGTTTTTTAAATCGATCACTAAAGAGCTCAAAGAAGTTATCAGTTATGCTATGACTCTCCAGCTGTAGCCACCCCCCTTTGAGAACTTGCCTTTCCTGTTAAAAAAAATTTAGTGGAGCATTTTTCCAGCTTTTTAGAATGACCATAAGAGGCCTCAGACTCTCAGCTTTCATAGCTATATTCCAAAATTAGAGTGTTCTCACAAATTGGCGAATTTCCAATTTCTGAAACAAAGTATAGCAAAATCCAGCACTGTGAGCTATTAGCACTTGTCCCCAACATCCAATGTTTAAGCACCTCTGTTGGTGCTCTCCAGCTACCCACAAGAGTTACCTGGACTATGGTAAAGAAATTACTTACAGTTGGAACTGTGATTCAGTTAACAGGAAATTTAACAAGGGCCACAAAATGGTCATATTCAAGAAGAAATACACCACAGAAACCTTATGAATATGCTCTAAACTAGTAAAGAACACAGATTATTTTGATACTTGTCTTTCCATTGTTAATTCTGTAATAATTTTTCTGGAGATGCAGTGAAGATTTTGAAGACATTCACGTGGATCTCCTTATTAAATACTTTTTCAACTGGGACCAAGCTCTTGTTTTAATTTTGAACAAGAGACTATTCCTTGTAAGGAAATGTCTTGAGCCTTCAAACCTGAGATAAAAGGAGCTAAGCTGAGTGGAGCCGAGTGGAGCTGGGTGTAGCAGAGCAGGGAAGCCTGAAGAGGCGGCACTGCGTGGAATTGAACCAGCGGAACAGAGCAGGCAGGTCCAAAGCAGCAGCGCTGCACAGTGTGGACAGTCCAGCTTTTTTGAGGGTTCATTCTTCATTGTTTTTCTTGGCTTGGCCTCAGGGATGGGAAAACCTGGCTGCAGGAGGGCCCACCATCTTGTCTTTGTGCTGGGAGGGCACAGGGCACTGGGCGCAGGAATGTCCTCCTGCCATCTTGTCTCAGAAATAACTCAGTGTCATTGCTGAGCCACAGCAACATCCACCGTCTTGTCTTTGCCTTGGGAATAACCAAATGTCACTAAGGAGTCACAGGAACATCTCCCTGCTATCCTGTCTTTGCCTCAGGAATAACCACTGCCATTGCTGAGTCACAAGAACGTCCCCCTGCCATCTTGTCTTTGTCTCGGTGGCCATGCAGAACTAAGCCAAAGTGGTGAACAACTTTTGTGTGTAAAGCACCTTCTCTTTTTGTATACTTTCATTTTTAATATTGCTGCTGTCACTGTGTGTTTCTTACTCCATTGCTGTTTGCTTTCAGTAAATTGCTATCTCAACCCATAGCCTGTCCTTTGTCCCTCCCTCACCAGAGGGGAACAGAGGAAGGGGAGTGTCTTATTTGGAGTTTAATTCCCAGCTGCTGTTGAACCATCACAGCAGTCTATGACCATCATCCAGGTCAATAATGAAGATGATGAACAGTATTGGACCCAGTAGGGACATCACCAGTTCTTGCTTGATTACTTTGTCACCTTTGGAAACAGCTGAAAATTTCAAAGGGGAAAATTATTCTAAGCCATCTCTGCCCATATATTTTGCCTTCTTCCTTCTTCACCAGGGTTTCTGCAGGCCATCAGTTCCCAGCTCTGCTCTTTTTTTTTTTTTGAGAATCAATTACTAGCTGAAAATCACTGGCACATCCAGAGAGACTGTGGTAGATCCAAATTTCCGTCACAAACACCTAAAAATCCAGATTCTATAAGGCATGTTTGACTCCAGCATTCTCCATAGACTCCTGACAACCTCCAGAACAGAGCAGAAAGCTTCACTTTTTGAGACACCTCAGTGGCAGCATTTTATCTGGTTATTCATTTTGCTGTACAGTATAGGTGCATTTCATATTTCAGTGACAAAGGAGGAATTCACAAGGGTTCACTTCAATGAGAACGTGTGTCAGTGATAGGGAGGTTTGGGGGGCTGACTTAGAGCAGGAGCTTAACTTCAGACACTCTAAATCATAGCTCTGAAGGAACTCCTTTCTTTCCAGTGCCTGTAAAGGAAGTGCAGAGAGATTAGCCTCAATCAACACTCCTCTAAATGTCAATGCAGAAGATTGCATATGACGGCAGTTAGGAAATCAGATAGTTTAATGCAGCCATTAATTAAACAAAAACATGAAGGCAGTCTCACCATACATTTTCATAATGCAGTGGAACTAGGATTTCAGTGTTTGAAAAGATTTTTGTAATTAATTGCATCTGCAGAAGCAACGAAATACTAGTGTCTGAAAAATTACCCCTTGATGCCCTTAGCACATTTAAGTGAGCAAAAAAGGTACCCTCTCTTTTCATAAGTGCACTCACAGTACAAAAAGAAATGGTTTGAAGAGCTGTCATTCAGAACATGGTATATAACTGCTGCAGCATATAAATAAAGCAGAATGAAAACTTTGTTAAAACATTTATGCACACTGTAAGATTTAATGTTTCCTCAAAAACACCATTTGCAAAAGTGGTTGATATACTAAAAAATGCACTTAACCTTTGGACTGTGTGTCTGAGCATTTCCTGGTATAGGTTCATGGTGGCAGCATGAGGAACCATAAATCTGTGGAAGATACCATAATAAATGTGGGAATTGATGCTCCTGGACTCCATCATGGGTAGACTCCATCGCATTAGGGTAAAACAGGCAGATGCTTTTGGCCAAGGAGCAGGACTAAAGAAAAAACTGCACCCCTGTGTTGAAAACACGTACTGTTTAAGAGGAAACATATTATCAATAGTCAGTGAAGCAATACATTAGGTAATATTAATTTCTAAATTCCAGGCCAGAGTAGCGTTTCCATTTTGTATTAGTCAGGATCCAGCAGCAATTTTGTGGGATTTAAACCAACATAAAGATCTTTTTGTGTGAAAAATATAAAAGTCTTTCCTCTATGAGCTACTAAAAATCCCAAGACAGGCACAAAGGTTTTTCTGAAAAGTCTCATCCCAACCAGATGAATGAACACTTGCAATATTTATGTATGTGAGGGATGGTGAGAGAGCTGTATTCCTCATAATATTAGGGGAATTTTCTGAAGTTGAAATATTTACCAGCAGAGACACCATTAAATCTGTCTTTTACACCACATTATGGATGCGAACACCAAGAATTACTACATGCCCAAGATTATGCATTTTAACTGTGATATTCTCCTGTAAAATATTCTTTCTGAAACGTTAACAAGCTCTCAGATTACATTCATTGTTAGCATTAACTTCTTCTCTTGTTTGCTACTACTAAATGTTTTCATTAAAGTGTGCTTGACTTTATCTACATAGAAAATGCAATAGGATGTATTCCAATGTTATGTAAATATGGGACTACAATACAACCCAGGTAGAAATCAGCATTTCTCCATCATTTTTTTCCATGAGTAATTGTTGCAGAGCAGCTTATTTGACATGGAAAAATGAAATGCTACTTTAATGATTTTTACTAAAACCAGCAGGATCTCTAATGTACAACTCAGCAGGTCTGTATGTGTTAAGCACATTATTAAAAGAACACAACATGAAAAGATGAGGTAGACCATTCCAGTGCATATAAAACATTTTCTCATTAACACTATTTTATTGAGAAGCCTTCAGAAACTTATTAAGTGCATTATCAGTTTACTAGAATTTCCTTTATTATCAGTTGACTTTTTTCTCTCTCTAGCTCTCTCTTTCTTTCACTTTTCTCATCCTAAGGCTCTAGGATGTCATAGTGGTAACTATTAATATGTTATCAGTATTTTGGCCCCTAGCATGTAAACATGTATTAGATATGCAAGTTCTGAGCTATACAAACACCATTTATTCCAGAGGAGGAATTTTGGGGAACATATTCCTGGCAGCTGAGTTATGGTAGATTCGGTGCTATGTCTGGGCTCTGAGCCAGCCTTAAAATCCTTCCCGTACTACCAGCCATTGAGGGCACACAATCACTGATGGGGGTGTCAGCTTGAGGCTGTATGAGAAAGCTGAGACCCAAGGAAAGCCAAATATATGGAAGGCAGCTCTGAGACCGCTTGGCAGCAAGTCAGATTCTAAGTGGTAATGCTTGTATGAAATATATTCTGCCTTCCACGCTTAATAGTAATAAAGTTTGATTGAAGTCATGTTCAAATTGCACTCTGTCTGATGCCAGGTATTTAATATCAAGCAGTTTGGGGAGTTTTGCTATCTGAAGCAAAAGAGATTTAGATTTATTCCAGACTTTCACAGTAGAAACTTCCTCTATGGCCTGAAGCCATTGAGCAAGGAAAAAAAAAAAAAAAAAGAAGGAAAAAGAAAAAAAAAAGGCTACTGGAGATCTGATCATCTTCCTTTTGGCAGAAAAACTCATGGTTCTTTTGCATGCTTTTCAAAATTGTTCTGACACAGGAGGAGTTACCCTTTGCTGCAGCACCAAGAAATCCCCATTTTACCTTGAAACTGCTGCAGGGTCGAATATGATATTATTTCTTCCTACAAAAGCAGAGCTTAGAACTCCTGTAATGATGAACTCCCATCTTCCTTCCTCCCTCCCTCTTTTACAGAGACACTTCCTTGCCCTTGTGTCTGCAAAATTAAGTTTGCTGCAAACAAGAAACTCAAAACCAGAGAAGCGAAAGGAAAGAACCACAAGTTACATATTGTCTTTTCCTTTGTTATTTAGAAAGCCTCCTGCTCCTCTGGCAATCCAATTATATTTGAAGCCTGGCTCATGACTTTTGAATACTCTCTGGCACATCAGATATCCTTGGGGACCCACAGAAGGCTCTGATGTTCCATAAAACCTGTATTAGGTTAATACATAATTCACCATTTAGAAGACAGATAGAGGCACAGCCTTGACAATACAAATTCTCCGTTTACTTTTAGGTGATAGGCAATACAGAGCCTGTATTTGAACTCTGATTAAAGATTTTATTAGCTCAACATTTCATATCACAGCACACATGCAAATGTGTTCATTTGGATTTGCATTTGCTTGGGTCGTTTCACCTATAATGCAGCTATAGACACTTACAGGATAAGAATTGTCAATAAAGTAATCTGTATACTGAGGGAGATAAATCCCTACCTGAAGCATAAACAAAGAATTTAAAATTCAGAATCATTGGCATAAAGGGTTTTGAAATGTGCCTACAGGGTAAGTGTCCTTTTGAATCTAAGTGCCGGTAACAAGAGGAAATTAGGGGCATCCTTCCACACTGAGCTGTGGCCTGGGAAAGCAGGGGACTGGCCAAAGTGTGCAAACATGTCCCCTCTTCCTGAGCACCCTCAGCTACACCCTTGCAGTGACTCCTGAGAGCTGTTTCAGGCTCTCTGCTCAATGCAGAGAAAGTTTTACTCTTCCATCCCACCACCTTCTGTGTTTTTAAACTATTTTCATTGTAATATCTTAGTCTATTCCTAGGGGATGATAATATTTTGCAGACAAACCTGTAGGCCTTTACTAATGACCCAGTGATCCCAGTCTCCAAGGTTTTGTGGTTTCCTGAGGAGTGGGGAGGCACCAGAGCAGCGACCTCAGCTCTTTCTGCAGATTGATCCCAGTGGACTGCAATGCATCTGCATTTTCACCAATTTTCTATTCACTGACCAAACCAAGTCAAGAGTCAGGATGGCAGTGAAACATCTGCAAAGAAGAGAGCATATTCCTTCCTTCTGCTGCTGGAGATTCTGGCTAATTTTGGAATGCTTTTGGCTACAGCAACACAGTAGTTTCAGCCTTGTGCTATTTTGTGCCTCCTGTGTTTTTTCCTTGCTGCAGGGGAAGTGGGAGGAGAGGAAAAGGATTTTTTCTGGTGCAATTGTTTGTGTCAGGTAAACTCTCCATAAATCTCTTCTTGAGGAATTCAGTTCATTAAAGCCCAATTAGACACCAATGGCTTGATTTAGCTCCTTAAGGCTAATTTAAATTAGCAGAAAGAACAAATTGCTGTTAGGGATTTATAGTAGCGTTTTAGTGGACTGTGGAGAGACAAGGCAAAGGTTTGTTTTCTTTGACTATTCTTTTCACTCACTCATATTTTTGAGCATAAATACACATTAAAAGAACATTTATTAAACCTGCAGTCAAACTGAACTTGTGACAAGGAAGACATTACCAAATAAAGTAAATTAACTGCAATTCTTTTGTGTGTGTATGGTGTTTGGATTTTTTCTGGGAGGGGGTTGTTTGATTTTTTTTTTGTTTTTGTTTTGTTTTGTTTTTCTTTCAGTTGTTGTTATTGTTGTTGTTTGTATTTTTTTTTTTAAGTATAACCATATTTTTCTTTGAGATATATTAGGTGAAAAGACTTAAAAAAAGGAAAATAGTCTGGATGAGTTTTGTCTTTCCCATAGGACCTGTAGGAAAAGAAAATAAAGTTCCCCCAGAATTCACATTTGCATACATTGCATCTGCCAGCACTGAAAGAGCAGGTTTATTCAGTTTTGGGAACAATTATATATGCAAGAGTCTGTGCACACATGATGGAGAAGGATATGGGCACTATAATATACTCACAATTTCAAGAACTTTCAGAGTAAGTATTCTGGCTAAAAACTGATCCAGTTAGCATACCAAGCACTTTCAGAGGCCTGGATCCATATGAAAGGGAACTTTGATTCTTTTTTTTACCAAGCTGAAAACGTTATCACTATCTCAGAAATGGCTGCATGAGTAGGAAAGCACCTACACATATTTATGTGAATCTATAAATCTCTTAATTTGGATTCATAAAGTCAGCTTGTGGTCCCAGAGGCCTGTAAGCAATCAAAAAGTTTGATATCTGACCTATACTGCTCATCCAGTCTCCCTCTCAGGTTAACAAGCACATAAGAAGACTTTTACAGTCCTCTACAAGAGCTGTGTGGTCATCTTGTCTTTATTGCCAGACTGCACACTGCACTACTGTGTGTGCTGGGGTGCATTGCTTTAACAAGGCAGAAGTTAGGTAAGGCCACATGTTACCTTTTTTCTTCAGCCTACAATCAGCTGTCATATGGCACAATATTTCAGAGGGTTTACTAGAGGTAAAATTTCAAGACATTGAGTAGCCATTTGTATTGGGTTTGCATGGCCAGGTTTTGGTAGTGGAGGTGCTGCAGGGGCAGCTTCTGTAAGAAGTTGCCAGAAGCTTCCTCTGTGTCCAGCAGAGCCAATGCCAGATGACTCCAGGATGGACAGGCTGCTGGTCAAGGGTGGGACAACCAGAAATGGTGGGAACACCTCTGTGAAGAGGAAAACAGTTATTGCACAGACCTAATTGCCACCAGACAAGAGCAGGGTGGGAATATGAGTGGAGCAGCTCTGCAGACACCCCAGTCAGTGGAGAAGGGGGGTGGGTGAAGATGCTCCTGGTGCTGGAGCCGAGATTTCCCTGCAGTCCATGCTGAGGCAGTTGTGCCCCTCAGCCCATGGAGGTCATTGGGAGTGCAGAGATCCTCCTGCAGCCTGACAGGAGACCCATGCTGGAGTGGGTGGATGCCTGAGAAGAGACCATGAACCTGTGGGAAGCCCATGCTGGAGCAGGGTCCTGCAGACCTGTGGAGAGAGGAGCTCACACTGGAGAAGGTTTCTTGGTGGGACTTGTGACCCTGTGGGGGACCCACGCTGGAGCAGGCTGTGCCTGAAGGACTGCACCCCGTGTAAGAGTGATCCCCATTGGAGCAGTCTGTGGAGAACTGTTTCCTGTGAGACTCACGTTGGAGAAATTTATGGAGAACACTCTCCCATGGGAGGGAGCCCATGCTGGAGCAGGGGAAGGACTCCTTTCCCTGAGCAACAGCAGGAACAGTGTGTGAGGAACTGACTACAATCCCCCTTCTCTGTCTTCCTGTACTGTGGAGGGGGAGGAGGTAGAGCTGGGAAGGAGGCAGTGGTGGGGGAAGTTGTTTTGAAGGTCTTAATTTACTTCTCATTATCCTGCTCTGATTTTGTTAGCCATAAATTCAATTAAGATCTCTAATTCGAGTCTGCTTTGCATGTGATGGTATTCAATGAGTGATCCCTCCCTGACCTTATCTCAACTCATGAACCCTTTCTTATATTTCCTCTCCCCTGTCCAGCTGTGGAGAGAAGTGTTAAGAGGCTTTGGTGGGTGTCTGGCATCCAGCCAGTCAGCCCACTATCAGACACCATATCAGACACCACACTCAAAAAGCTGCACTAAACTACAACATGGGTATAAATTGTGCCTGTGTGTGTGTATACATGTACCTATAATACCCCATTTGGCAAACAAAGGATGTAATAGTGCATCTTCTGATTTATGCAAAAGGTCTTCCCTATGAAGAGCCAATCTCAGGAATGGTTTCCACTCCAGATTTATGTTCACCTATCTAAAGTTACATGTGCTTAAGAAAAAAGTACTCAGATACATCACTGCCATCAGTTTGTGCTTTTTGTGCTAAGATTCTTAAAGGAGGAGGGACAGGTTGCATAAATCAAATAGTTGAGCATTTGAGCTCAAATTTATAACTGAAGTTGGCAACAAAGTTTTACATACAGAAAAATAGTAAGTTTGGATCACAGTTTTCTCTTGTACTAAAGATACTGCAAAGATGTGCTCTATCAGCTCTATTTTCAGCTTAAAACAGCAGTTCTTTGCAGTTAAATACTCAGGCTACAGACTGGGAGCTCATCAAAGCCATTGAACCATGCCAGACAAATCAAAAATATAGATATGTATTCAGCAGTCAAGAACAAATGCAAACACTGGAACAAAAATATTTATCCATCTCAAATGGAAAGTTATTTCTGATATTCTGAAAAGGAGCTAAAGCATTAATAACAAGAGAAGATAAAACATAACTGCAAGCTCAAGGTCACCCAAAGTTCTGTTGAAGGCTTATAGTCCTGTCTTAGTAACAGAGATAAATCATAAATTTCTACTTTTGGAAATTCATCTTCAAAATACCCACAGTTGCCACAGCTGTCATTCCCATTGCTATCTCTGACCCATCCCAGAGTGCTTGAATAGAAATGGGATCCTGACAAAAGACCTTGTCCCAGATCTGGAAGCTTCTTTGTACTTTTCTAATCTTCCTTCTCTGATTTTCCTAACAGTCATTGCTAAAAAATGCCTCTCTCTTCTGTGCTAAAACTTTCAATGCTTTTGAATGCAATGTTAAAATCTAGTTGTTAATCTGGTAGTTTTCTCTGGTGATGTTCATGGGAGAAATTTGGAGATGATTTTATATAGAAGCCCAGAAAACTGTGATTGCAATTTAAGTCATGTGAAGCCAGTTCTCTCAATTAAACTGAATTTTCACTTTACTCCCTAAGAAGATTTAGTATGAGAAAATTTACACATGCCAACCAAGAGACAGCCTTTCTCCATCACTGCCTGGATTGTGAGCGAGCCTACATTGACCCCAAAGTTAAAATCAACAATTAAACTCTTAAATGCTCTTAACAGTGTGGTCTGGTGAGCAGCTGAACTGGTCTAAGAGTCTGCTGTTGCCAGAAGGCAGTACCTTCATCCTGCTGTCCCTCCTCCTCTTCTTCCTGCATTTCATCCCCAGGCTCAGCCCCTCTTCAGAGCTGCAGCCCCCCTGAAAAGCAGCCGCAGTCAGAGCAAGAAGGGAAAGCAGAAACTGAACGACTGCCTCAAGATACCACAATAAGCCAGTAGAAAAGAGCAGACCAAAATTCTGACCTTTCAAATGCCAGCCCCCCAAACAAGCCTGGCCTGTGCCTTGTCTAAACAGTCCCAGATAGGCCAGCATGGGAAAACAGGAAGAGGTAAAATAAGCAGAGGGCTTCTTTCTCCCTCCTTCAGGGAAACAAAGTGGTCAAATCAAAGGAACTGATTTTCTGCTTATATTTAGGGGAAGGCATTGATATATAGAGATCATCTTTCAGTTTGACAAGTGATACCAAATAATACCCAGTTTATGCAAGTCACAGGGGAGTGTAGCAGCTCCATTTTTATCCCAATTTTGGAAGGGTCTGGGACTCCTGCAGCTGTGGTGTCCATCTGGCTCTCCCCACCATACCCAACCACTTTTGAACCCACTGGCCAACTTCAACTCAATGTTCATGAAAAGCCATTTCTAAACCGAAGAAAAAGAAACCTAGATTATTACTCTGAGGAAAACAAGGCTGCAGTCTGTGGTTATTCAGGAGGCAGAGGAGAGAGACCATCATACTGTGGGAGATTCAGGAGACACAGAAGCAATTCAATCATATTGCTGTAAGGAGTAAACTGATACGAGCTTAGGCTATATCTTTAAAGTGGCACAGGAAAAAATACTATAGGAATCCAGATTTGTTAATGCTATTGTTTCTTTCATGGATGAAAAGATATATTTGTGGAGTTTTTAAAACAACATCAGGGATCTTTCTGTTCAAAATCTCTTATGCTGAGTGATCTTCTGCTTTCAAAGAGGCAGGAGGAGATTATATGTTTATGTCTTTTGTGGATGGAGATCCTACACAGAAAATAATTGATCACTGCAATTTTGAGTTGAGTATAATTTTGAGTCTTACATGTGCAGTTTCCCAAAACAAAAAATAAATGCAGACACCCGCAAACCCATCTGTATTTATTTTGGCCTTTTTGAAGTGAAGTTCTTCAACTTTTTACCAGCGTGTTTCTAATTGCTAAAGTAAATGCAACATTATATCCAAAATTTGAAATGAGATACCATAGTGCCTGTCCTAATTAGGAAGAGATGCTTTGCTAATTTTTTTCCAATGAATCAGAGGCAATGCAATAACATTCCTGAGCAATGGGACAAGTTCAGAAGAAAGTGTGTGGTCACAGGCAGTTGCACATCCTGTATTGTGTCCTTTGGAAATTAATGAGCAAGGTATCCTTGAAATAACCTGTAAATTCTTGAGTTCATTTGGAAATAATGCTGACAAATATTCCTTCATGATTCAAGTCGAGAAAAGTCCAATTAAAGAAAGTCGATTGATTAAGTAAATGTTGCAAATTTTGTTAAGTGAAGAAAAAAGTTTGATGCCTGAAAGAGCAGAGGAACCCCAGCATAACCTCAGTTACTCTGGATAGATGGACTTGAGGGGTTAAACAAACCTGTCCGTGGGAGACAAATTCCTCATGTTGTCTAACAGCTGTATCATAACAAACTAAGGTGTTTCAGCAAGATCAAGCAGTCTCACTTTTGGGAAGAGTGACCGAATTGGCATGCTTTGGTATAGAAAACAGGCTGTGGGAAGGACATCCTGCCTGGAGTGTTCAACAGCGTCCTGTACCATGCAGACTAGCCAGCAATAAAAAATATAATGAAAAAAAAAAAAAAAAGCTCTGAGGGAAGACATTTGGCTTCCATTACTCGATAAATTAGTGCAAATTAATAACTGATATGTGATGGACTGGAAAATCAGAGCTGAACATTTCTGTGCAGAGGTGTGCAGGGGCAGAGTGCCTCAGCATCAATCAACAGAAGAAGAGGGAAACGCTCCGAGAGGGTGATCAACCAAACAGATGTGCAAAGGCCTTGCAAGCTTTCCCAAGGAGCTTGGAACACTGCCTCATTTATTCCAGATGAAACCTACAGGACTCATTTGTTCTGATGATGGCTAGATAGGAGTATTTCCCATAAAGGTCTCAAATGGTGAGTGACTAGTGCTTAAAAACAGCCATCACACAAGTGCTGTTCACATCAGTGAGCAGGAGATCCGGGATCCAGCTTCACTAACTCTTACTTTGTTCTCCACAAAGGCTGAGAACATGACACCCGGAGTGGCACAAGACAACTCTGCTTGGTCACCATGTGAGTTTAGCAACAGCTCCTCAACATTTTTCTCTGTAATTCACCCAATGCTAACTTCTCCATCTTTTGGTTTTTTCGTCTATGAAATGAAGAGATTCCATACATCACTCAGGTTCTGCAAGACTTGGTTTGTTAGTATTTATGAATTTGCTCTGGTGTGAAAAATGTACATCTCATGAGACAGTATCAGGGTAACAGAGTTTCTGAATAGGAACAACTGTGCTGAGATCCTCTTGTGATAAGTAATAATTATTATCCAGGCACCAGTATTTAGCATCAGAAGATTGATGGGCAATCTTGCAGAACTGCATCGCCATGTTCTGCACATAAAAGTGTAGTTTTGTGAAAATTAAATGCATGCTGTATGACAGCCTAGAGAAATCTCCTTGTATTTGGCAGTTTTTTAGATTACCTGCAATATATTTTTTTTTAACTTTATGAGGTTTTTTCCCCTTCAGGATTGATTGTTATCACTTTCAAAAATATAGAGTGTCTGAGAAGACAGCCCATAGGTAAGTGCAATATAATTAACAGAATCAATCAAGGCTAAACAAGTATAGCAAAACCCAGGAAAAGCAGCAGCAATAGCTAGCGTGTTAACATGCTTACTCACAATGCCAGCTCCTCATAGCAAATCACACAATGATAATGAATCTCTAGCTACAGATTGAATTTGTTTACAAAATTCATTAGAAAAGACTCTTACATCTTGCATATCAAGGTGGAATAATAGTGATGAAAATGTTAAAAAAACAAAAAGCAGAATCTTCATTCAAAAAGGCAAGAATTTTCAATTTATTTCAGTGAACTAAATGCTAATTATGGTGGAATTATTCCCACTGAAATGGGAATAATTAGAAATTATGGGAATGATATTAGAAAAATGGGAATAATACAGAAATTAGTTAGGAATAATTCCATTGCTACAGAAATTCTTAAACTTTCATAACAAATATAAATACTACTTACAGGTCTTTTTCTAAAAAATAAAAGAAGACTTCTGTGAATTGAAACAGGCAGTTTTAGGAGAATAAGTAAAAAGCTGCATTTTTCTCATGATCATATAAGCATAACTGAAAATAATTGGTTTCTTTTAAGTGCAAAATAAAAGTCAGTGTTTCAAGCTAAGATGATGGTAAGCTTGGTGCACGCTATTTTTGTCTTCAAAAGTCTATCCTGGAGAAAAAAAAGTATTCTATCACAACTCCCACTCATGGATTCCTTCTGAAAGTAGTCCCCTAAAGTTATGAATGATTCTAAGCTACGACTTCTGCTTTTATTTGTACTAATAGAAAATACCAAGGAGGAGGGTGCTGGTGGATGAGAGGCTGGACATGAGCTGGCAATGCACTCACAGTCCAGAAAGTCAGACATAGCCAGGCCTGCACCCAAAGCAAAGTGGTCAGTGGATTGAGGGAGGGGATTTTGCCCCTCTGCTCTGCGCTGGTGAGAGCCCAGCTGCTGTGCTGCATCCAGCTCTGGGGCCCCAGCACAGGGAGGACATGGACCTGCTGGAACAAGTCCAGTGAAGAGCCACAAAGATGATTAGAGGAATGGAGCCCCTCTCCTATGAGGAAGGGCTGAGAAAATTGGGATTGTTCAGCCTGTAAAAGAGAAGGCTTCGGTGTGTCCTAACTGTGGCCTTCCAGTACCTAAAGTGGGCCTATAAGAAAGATGGAGAGAGACTATTTACGAGAGGACACAGTGACAGGACAAGGGGAATGGCTTTCAACAGAAGATGGTAGGTTTAGATTAGATATTAAGAAGAAATTCTTTGCTGTGAAGGTGGTGAGACACTGGAACATCCTGCCTAGAGAAGCTTTGGGTGTCCCATCCCTGGAAGTGATCACAAAAGGGTGAATGGGTGTCTGAGCAACCAGATCGAGTGGGAGGTGTCCCTATCCATGGCAGGGGATTGGAATTAGATGATCCTCAGGGTCCCTTCCAACTGTAACCATTCTATGATTCTATAGTTAAACTAGATGTTATTTATATTTTTAGTACAAGGTAGGATAGGATGTATTCAAGCATACTTTTTAAGTTGGACATTGGCAGTGGAACTTTTTGGATATGAACATATACTTTAAATGATCTAATGAAATATAGAGGTGTGTTATTCATATCAAATAACCACTCAAATATTTTTTCTTGTGATTTTGCTTATGAATCATTTATTTGGTTGATGGCTTTTTGAACAAATCATATGATGACAACAATGTGATCGATAATTTATAGATCATTCTGTAGAGAGTTATTTATGGGAAGGAACAGAAGCAACAAGACAAGTACAATGAACAATAAAAGGAAAAGAAATAATGTTCATGCACAAACAGGCATATCTTAAACTCAAAAATATATGATTTACTCTGCATTTCCAGCCCCTTCTGGGAATAAGCATTTACCTCTTAAACAACTGAACTAAAAGATTGAATAACTAGGGTACAATTTTTAGTGTTTTGAACAAGTTAAACCTTTGCATTCCATTGCTTTCTGTACAAAAAGTGACTAAAATAAAGGAAATCAATTGGGTTTTAGGATTTCAGTGTGCTAATTAGGCTCAGAAACATTAGGACCTGGATACTAGGGTGAAACTGCAATTAGCTGAGATTTAATGAGCTGTGTAATGATAAGTGACAGGGCTATGTAACTTTACAGCCATAATTTCCTGATTAGATGAACTCTTAAACACTGCAATCCTACGTCCTACCCCAAGGCACGTTGACCTTTCTAGCTGGCCAGAGGAGAAACAAAGATTTTAGGATCTACATAATATTTTAGCAACAGGAAATTCCTACAGTTTCAGGGCAATTTCTCACTCTGATCAGAGCAAGCATCATTTTCCATGCTAGTCTAAACATTTTTTTCTGCTCCTTTTAATCTAGTTTATGTGGCTTGAAGTGTTTGTCTGATGACAAGAGGATCCTCTGAAGTAGCCACAGTCGGGTAGGATATCAAGGGCATCCAGTATCCGCAGGCACATCAAACACAGTTTGGGTGATGGAGAGGATGCACAAAGAAAGTCCATAATAAAACACCTCATAAAAGAGGACCAGAAATGCAATCCCAGAAAGAAAGCAAATCCCAGCTTTAGAAAAACTGTGTCTGTAACATCCATGAACATCAAGGGGAAAGTCTGCTAGGTAAACCATGGGTCTGGGAACGAAGTGACTAGCAACCATTAACTGCTTCTTTGGCAAGTCAAAGTCCCTCTACCAATCTTAACATGGGGAATATTACAGATAAAAATTAATTGAAGATGACAAAGTCCTCAGATTCCCTATGGGAGACACTAACATATTGCTCATGCTTCCAAAACCCAATAAAGGGAAGATTTCCTTTTAAACTTTCTGGTATAGATAAACTGTAGCATGTGCCATACCTATGTCATCACCTTTTTTTTTTTCCTTCATTTCTTTGCCTCCTTCAACACAGAGCACACATTGGCCATGGCTGATAAGCACTCACTGAATTGGGCCTGAATTTTACCACTTTTTTTTCAGCCACCACCCCCTATTCTGTCCTTCCATTTTAACAGAATTTGTAATGAACAAGACTGAGAGATAATGCAATGAAAGAACATCTGGAAAGGTTTAAAATGCCTATGTCCTTTCTATACTGAGATTTCATCAGAACTGAAATATCTGGATCTATAAGAGTGATAAAAATCCCCTTCTCCTGCAACACACATGCTTGGAGGCACCTAAGACCTTTCTAGACACTGACACCGCCAGCCTGTACCTGCAGCAAGAGGCTGGCCTGAGCAGTGAATTCCCACTCCTGTTCAAGCATGGTCCAGAAATTCTGCATAGGTCATGGAGACACTGAACTGCTGGAATCTGGCAGAAAGCCCATCAGCATGGTCACATCCTTGGAAAACATACACAAATCCTATATAGACACAATTCATGGCACTACTTGGCACTTCAAGAACATCTTTTGAAAGTGGGCAGCAAGAGAGGGAGCAATGAAGGAAACAGATTGAACATGATGTTCCTCTGAGTCCACATCTGCTATCTTTGCTGTCATGTACTTGTTATGGTGGGTGTATAAAGTCAGCAGTATGATACTGAGAGCTAATCAAAACTCCCAAGGAGATAATAACTGTTCTGATATGTGGTTCAGAGCTTCTGGGGCTGTGAAATGTGTGATGACATGGAATTCCTCAGCAGTGTTACCAGCTGTGATATCCCTCTGCCTTTCCTCACCACCTGCCACTCTTTGCTTCCTCAGTGGCTTGACATTCAGTATAATTGTATTTTTCTGGGGCTGGCAGCAAAATAGACTTTTTTTTACTTGGATTTTTTGTCTTACCTTGTTTCCCAAGCCAGTGCCCAGCCTGTCTGACAGGTAGTCACACTCATGCATCAGAGAAGGCACAGCTGTTTTGACAAGGGAGTAGGAGTACATTAAGCCAATTTTGCTGTAAGAAGAGCAATGTATAACGGGATTGTGTGAGAACCATGACCTTATCTAGCTGTGAAAGGAGTCAAATACAATTGTAACTCAGTTAACATCCTTAGGAAATAATTGCCAACCACCTTTTGTGCTGGAAAGCTGGCCTAGCCCTGGACAAATATTACCATGCTTCATTTACAGTATCACCAACACTTACAGCTATTCAAAACTGCCACATAATCTCCACTATTTAAATAATTAGGCAAGGAGGAACACGATTAAGTAAGACAAATTCTGTATTTAAAGACTGCCAGTTCTTTGCTGTGGAATTCTCCTGTAATCAGCTTGTCCCTGTTTTATCCTACCTGATGGGACAGGAGGTGGGGAGGCTGCAGGCAGGGCTCAGGACAGATCTCTCTTGTGCCAGCCTTTTTCGTGGGACATGCCTCTCACTATATTTTTATCTGAAATAGGCAAAGGCAAGTAGAAGCTGTGGAGAAGGACGTGGATTTAGTTGCAGTCTTAGGGGCCATGATGAAGAACAACATACTGCACCCGGAAGTGTCACTGGGGGAAAGGCAGAGCCATGATCCATCTGTCTTTGGAGATCTCCAACCCAGGACAGACTTTGTAAAGGGGAATCCCCTTTCCAGCAGCACTGTGGATTGTGCTCTGAGGGAGGGCAATAGTGCAAAAAGGAAGCAACAGAAGGTTGAGACATTTGGTTACTACTGCCTTCGACCCTGGCATGGCTATCTGCCTGTTCCAAATGCAATTAGGGGAGGCTGCATCTTCATAAAAATCAGAGTTAACAGACAGCTGCTGGCCTTGGTTTTCTTTATTTCCTTGTTCATCTTGCTTGCACACTTCTTAGACTCTGCAAAATCTTTCAGAGATGGGTGGATAATATCCAACTATGACAAAAGCTTTCAACAGTCATCTAATGCTCCAAATGAGTAACTCAACGTGGAACACAAAGACCCCAGAATGAAGTGCCGATAATGATTGTATCCAACCTTTCCCAAACTGCTGCAACATGCACAGTTAAGCCTTGCCAAGCAACCCGAGAGTGAAAAGGGCACCAGTCTTTGGGAGATAAGCAGAAGAGTCCCACAATTCACACTGGCATGCCACAGACCAGCAAATCATCACATGTTCCTCATAGTGCCTGGATTTTGTACCCCTCCTGCATACTGGTGGCATAGCAGAATCATTGGTGAGTGGATAACAAGAGTTTGCTATGTTAATGTTATTTTATGAAACCTGTTTTGCAGCCAGTCACGGGGATTTGAAAAATAAAGTATACCATTCACCCATCTTTTTTTTTTTCAATTAAAATAGCAGCAGCCAAACACTAAATGCAAGAAGATTAAATAGATGTGAATTATTTCCTGAAATCCTTTTCTGATTTTAGTATGAACAATGCAGCCAAAGTTGTGGTAGAGCCTTGAAAAATGGCCAATCTGCTTGTGTGCCATACTTTAATCACTGCCTAAACCCGTTGGAATAATATTTCCTTGAAAGTGGCAGTATAAGGCATACTCTAGAAAAGCTTGATAAAAATCTGTAAGCAATGCAATGAAATACTTCAACACCTGCAAGAGAGAAAAGTACCAAATTCTTTTTGCTTTAAAGGCGGATACAATCATATGTCCAAGTAATGGAGAAAAAACCCACAGCCTAATCTCTAAACCATAGCACAGAAAAAATACACCAAGGAAAAAAACCCCATGTCCTGTGCTCAAGCAGCAAAAATGCTTTCATAAGATTTTGCACATTTTATCTTCAGTAAAATAATATGAATTAATTAAAACCCCTTCTGAAGCATTCTGGAATATAACATGATTTGAGAGAAGGAAGCAGCAAGGAGTTCATCAGGTTTGTGATCCCTCCAGAGGACTAAGTATAATACAGTTATCTGTTTTAAAATGCTTTCCAGCCAGAAGTCCCTCTAATGCAGTAACTGCCTCATAACTGTCATTTATCAATTAGATAAACTGGTGAAAATTGTCCATTCCCTGTTCCAGCATGAGAGGTGTATGATGAAGAGTAAGTCATCGTTTAGAAACAATCACCTTCCCTCTGTCCCCTCCAGTTCCATCCAGCAATTCCAGTAGCCCTCTTAAAATGAGGTTTATATCAAAAAATGGTTTCCCAGGAACTCTTTATCTCAGTAATGCTATTGTATTCTTATATAGTGAAGAACTACATATATTGATAATGCCCCACCAACACGATCTCTGGCATCTTATTTTCAAAACCAACTCCTGGAAAATAATCACAAAAGCAGCTTTCATAATAAATCCACGTGCTTTAGCTGCCACAGTAAGTACTGTGCTATGATCAGGACAACATGGATCTTGAATCCCAGCCAGTGTCTTGTATTGAAGGCATTTTTCACCTATGTGCTACAAGGCAACACAGAAGTTGCTCGAGTGTGTACTTCTGTATCTGTTTCATTTTCCTTGAAGTTTAATCTTAGTCTGGATTTCCTGAGGATGTAGTGCTTATTCTTGTGATAAGTATCTCAAATGACTGATTTATACACAAACTCAATTGCAGTTTAATACAGGCTTTAAATGAAAGGACTTCTTTCAAGGTTTGTTGTTTTTTGGGGTTTTTTTTGGTTTGGTTTGGTTTGGTTTTTTTTCATGAACGAATCTATGTGTATAATCTAGATTTAAAAAGTCAAATAAAAAATGTTGGTACAACAGTTGTTTGAGGTTATGTACCATGAGAACATATTTGCTCCTGCAAAGTGGTGAGATGGGCTCTCTATCTCTTTCTGCTTTTTGATGTTTTAGCGAAGAAGCAGTGAGTACCTAGCCAGTGGGACTGGGGTGATTTCCAGCATCACCTGGCCAGGTAGGGAAAAGCATTGAAGCTCGCAGGCCTTGGAAATGGTGAAGGCAACAAGCTTGAGAAGCTGCAGGAGCCTCAGTGGTGAATTTTGGGCAAACAGATGGCTAAGAAATTGCAGACAGTTGTAGCAAACAAAAACCTCAGTGAGAGAAAAAATGCCAACTCCAGGGCATTCAGAAGAGTGAATAAAATTCAACCACCCAACAAAGAGATGTTACTGAAGCTGGAAGACATATTACATTTCCTTCCTTCCTATGTCTATGTTGCTATTCATAGCAAAGATATTTTTATTAAATAAGTTTACATTTCATCAAAGATATTTATTTATTCTTCTTTAAGTTTTATGCCAAATAAATATTAAATCTAGTAATATTCTAAATTTTCCCTTTTACATTTGGAGTAAGTATGTGATGTCATTTCTACTAAACAAAACATCTGAAAGCAAAATTTGATTCATACATGAGGAATTGACTCATCTAAGAAGAGGAGAGAGAAGTGACTGAATTATTTCTTAACAAAAAATTTGCTCGGAGAGAAAGAAACTCAGACAGAGCAGCCGTAAAACATGACAATGGCTGGAAATTAATTCAGACATGTAGAAAACTAAAGCATATTGCACAGGGCTCGAGCTAATTGTAATCACTGAGTTTAAGCCCCTTCTGGCTTTTGAACGAGCCTGAACCAGTTGCTTTGCTTTGGATTTGCATTCTGCACAGATAAGCTGAGTGATACCTGCCCCAGCAAGTGTTCAGTCAAGAGGTGTGCACTTGTTCAGTCCTTACTTTCAGCTTGCAGCACACAAGATATATTCCAATTTAAGAATTGTCCTCCATTTTGGAGGACAAAACATGTATCACTCATCAGCACAGAAGCTTTGTAATTAAGAACGCTCACAATTGCATCCCATAATTTATTCATAGTATCAATTACAGAATTCCTGGTAGAGGAAGTCAAACTAATTATATATTTTTAAATTTAAATTAGTTTCTTCTGTTCAATTAAGGGAAGCCAGAAACTCTTCAGGGTACCCATACTGCCAATGGCAAAGTGTAATAGCTTTGCAGCGAGACAGTCAGCTGGAGCAGCTGCTGATGATCACTCTGCAAACCAAAAAGCACCAGTAAAACAACATCAGCCACCTTCATCCTGGAGAGTGTCAGCTCAGCCTGCTGACTATGTAAGTGCTACTGGCTTTATATATGGCTGTAATTCTGCAACTTTAAAAACAGACACAGTGAGCAGTGTGTTCCAGGACTGCAGTCTGCCTTTTGGGGTGATGAATAACCCATCTCTGACCAGATGCATAAATGCAAATGATTGCTCATATGGTGTGTGTTAGGGACACATCCTAGACCCAAATCACCTCCTGTGTCCTCCTCATTACCTAATGATGAGCAGAGGACAGCCATTTCCTAGGGCAGACCCCTCAGTTGTATGAACTGAGGGCACAGTTTTGGCTCTGCAATCCCAGAGTGCAGCTGAGTTGTGTGTTTATGTTATCCTAATGTGATGTGGGTCCTGTCACACCCTCCACGCTGGCACTGATGGTTCATGGGCTGAATTCAGCAGAACTCCCCCCCTTACACCCTGGGCTGCATCACTGCCTCCCCTGTCCTCATTTCACTGGGTCAAGGACATCACTGCAGTGTGTTTGTGGAGTTGGAGGGAGAAGGGAACCTTGAGTTTTCACATAAAATGAAAGCTACTTTATTAATATTAGATGCTCTAAAAAAGCCACAATTGCTTGCACGGAGAGTGACACAACAAGCAGCGTTTCTGAGAATGCTGTGGGCATTTTCTGACGTATTTTCAAGTACCAAAGGAAAAAGCTCTGGGCATGGACTTCACCCACAATCGCTTGTGCCCTGATAAGAGAGCAGAGGGCCCCAGGACCCATCCCAGCAGTTATTACAGGACATTCCTGCACCCAGCGAGTTACAGCGAGCTGTATTATAAATCCAGCTGTATTTTTAGGTGCATTAGCGGTCGCTTGACTACAACTGAGTCTGGTCAGAGTTCAGATGATTGGTGGAGGTTTTTTTTATTCCCCACTCTCCTCCTAAGAGCTAGGATATTTCACTAAAAACCTCTGGGCTGCAACTTCCATCTACTGAGCGGGACAAGATGAGAGTGTGTGTTCATATGTGTGTGTGTGTATTTCTTTCAGGAAAAAGTTTCCAGGAAGAATTTATATACTACCAAGTACTTTATTGTATTTTCTAATTACAAAGACAGCAGGTTACCAGATCAAGCAAAACCTACAGCTTATCTCGGATCCATTCCTCGTGATCCAACAGTAACTTTTGGTAAAAACTCCTTAGTGTCTGGATCAATGATTTGTGCATGGCCAGGAGATGGGATATAGGCAGAACGTAAGCAGCAGGAAAACTTGTTCCTGCACAGAAACAAGACCAGAGACTATGTGGTTAGAAACTCTTGTATGCATTAATGCAGCCAACAAGGCTTTATTGTCTTCATTGTATTTTCAGTTTAAAACTATGCAACTACAGTCCTGTTGTGCAAAGTGTGGTTTCTCACATGGGTGATGTTATTCAGTCTGGGAGCAATGAAAAGTTTGCAAAATCACTCTAGTCTTCAGGCTTCTGTTTTAAGAGAAAGTTCCTGTGAACAGAATAAAAAGTACCGCAAACAACACGATCAACACCTATTTCCAACAACACAGTTATCAGATAAATAAAGAAAAGCCTCTTCTGATTTTTGAAATCTCATCATAATTTTTGTCAGAAGAGAGAAAACAGCAACAGCAAAGTAACCCAAATACCTCTCGTGATCCAGAGAATTACATGTTTTCTAATAGAAAAGAAGGTGAAAGATTTTCTTTGCAAAATTGTCATGCTTCAGATACCACATCTGCAATCCCACTTTCTCCAGAGAGAAAATGCCACAGGGAAGCAAAGGGGATACACATTGTCTTTCCTTCCACTCTGTGAGAAAGGGAGTGAGTAGCTATTTAAATTTACATTTTATGCATGCCAGGCAATGAATTGAAGCTAATTGTATCAAACCCGCTCTCAGCAGTATTTTAGCCTATTCCTGGTCATTCCATGCTCACAAGCCTCAGATATAAGGCTTTTCTTCTGGACTACATCATAGGATGCAAAAATGTAGTTTATATAAAAGGGCTGAATCATTTGAACTATAAATTAAAATGTTAGTCTTGTAAATGTCTCTTTCTAGCAAAATATCCAAAGTTTGAGGTGAGTTTGTATCTTCCATCAGTCATGTATATAATAACCTGCTATCAGCCCATATCATATATCTAATCTCCTTTCAGATGCAACAGTTACAACTAGGAGTCTTTTAAGAATTGATTTCCCCCTTTTTGGATAATTCCATAGAGAGTATTAAACATCTTCTGACACACTTAAATAAGCCAGTAACCAACAAATGATACCTGTAACATCACTTTCAAGCTAAGAAGTCTCTTAAAAAGGGGATTTATGTAGGGCCTCAAATATGCAGTTATGACATTCTCTTATAAGAAAATTTTGGCTCATTATTGTGAAAATTCAGAATGATCCTCTTTCTAGAAAGGATTACACCAGTCATGGGGTGTGTAATCAGATACATCATTTCAGCCACTAATTTTATATCCAAATGCCAAAAAACCATGAGCAGCAGTTTTCAGTGGTTTGACTTCAGGAACCAAGATCAGACCACAGTCCTTATCATTTATGCTGGTCACAGCAATTCTGAGTGAGGCCACTGCAGTCCTCAAATAACCCCTACCATAAGGGGAGATGCCTTCACAGAAACTGAAGTGGAGAAGAGGTAAGACCATGACAGTGCAATTAAGCTGTTTTCAATGCACATGGAAAGGAACTCCCCTCCAGACAGAGACTAAGCTCTAGTAAAAAAAAAAAAAAAAAAAAAAAAAGTGATTTGGCTTGGAAAAAAACCTGTCAATAAACTCAGTATTGTATCAAAATGTCCTTACTAACAGTGTCTGATAGTCTAAGCTTATACATAAATGAGTATGCAAGTCAAATATTATGTGCTTGAGTAGCCTCTTTGAAATCAGTGAAGCTCCTCCTCCACTTGGATCAACATACACTGAAATGCATGACCACATGGCAAGGATAAACCAAATTTTACACCAGCTGCATTTAGGCTATTTCCTAGTGCTGGTTTAAGAATAAGACATTTATTTACATTAAAACATGTTTTTCTACTTGTACACCAACTGGATGGCATAGCAAGGTCATTTGTTTCAATCACATGGAGAGCTTGCCTGGCAATAAAAGACATTATAGACGTTAATATATTCTTTAATATTTTTGGAGAAGGAAGGAAGACAGTTTGTATTATTATATAGCCAACCTGATAATATCTGGAGAAACAATCACTGTAAACCAAGATGGATGGTTGTATTTAAAACAGAACCCCTAAAATAAAAAATTTTCTTCTATAGGAATTTGTTTTCTAGGTCAGATTCTGGTAAGTTTAATTTTCAATCTCCTTCCAAGTATTAGTATTAATTGACTGTTTACATTTTTTATATCAAATCCACAGTGAGAGTAAGACAACACTTTCATATTACTAGTTCAATAATATGGCACAAAGTGTTCCATCACACCTGGATGGAATTGAATTACTTTTTAATTTAAGCAGTTTCATATTTGCAGCCTAGCTCTAGTATAGGGAGGAGTCAAAGGTTATCTATTCTCCATGGAAGCTAATGTAAGACTATTTATACAGTGTAGGACAGGTCTGTTAAGATTTGTAATTACTTACATTTACTCACAGTCATCAAACACTCCTTTCTGTCTTTCTTTTTCTACAGTGGACTAAGGTCTGCACTCAACCACAGAGAAAATTCAGTCTGAACTGAATGATTCCACTCTCCCATGAATAATGGGGTTTCCCTTTCTTCCCCATTCTCCTCCTGCACCTCCACTCCTCCACTTCTTTTACACTAGATTCTGTATAGTTTAGTCTCTGGGTACAATTCCAGTTGAAATATTTAGATCTGTATGAATTCATGGCATTTTTAAGCCTGCATTCAACAATCTTTGAATTTATGCCCAGTTCAAGGTGTTCTTAGAGAAGCTTTTCAGATTGGATTTTAGTTCAAAAGACTTGAAACTAATGTTTTTCAAAGGCATCTCTGCTTTGTTTCCAGCCCTAAAAATAGCACTCAGGGAAGGCTTATACATGTTTATGAGTAACGAGTCCCTGCAGAGCTGAAGTGGACTATACTTACCTGTGTTGTCCTTGCAGTAAAAAATACTCATTAGAAGACAAATTCCATTATTCCAGGCACAATGCAAATAAACAGAGCATAAATGCAGCTTTTTCAGATAATTTACAGCTTCAATAATAGGTTTATAGGTAGTTTGAACTACTATTTTATAATTGTATAGTAAGGAAATTTCAACTATGCAAAGTGTTAGCTAATCATCACAGAAGTTCTCATTCAAAGCAACAGTAATGCAATTTCTTTTCCTCTTTAACTTGTTTAGACTTTGTCTTGGTGATAATAAGAAATTTAAAGTGAAAGAACAATTTATTTCACTGTTTTAACAGAGGCCTTATCAGATACATTAAATCTCTTCTAAAATTGCTCAGTTTTTCACTTTGGCTCCCCCAGCAGGTCTTCCATTTCTAAACACCAAAGCTTGTGGTCATAGGCATCGAGTTGGGTTTAGAATTGGTCTGGAACATATTGTATTGCTCTGTGACATTTCTGTCACAAGCTAGTCCTTTAAGGTGATAGCCTGAAACAGTAGGCTCAGAAAAAATAGATTATTGATACCTTCACAGTCACACTGAACTTCTAGTCTGAACAAATATCCCTTTTCTAGCATACTGTGATAGGTTTTATAACTCAAACCAATGTAATATGTGAAAGAATCTCTTGAATATACTATATCAGAGACAAAAAAGCTTTCTTTTAAGGATTCACACATTACTTAATTTCTACTGAGATAAAGATTAATGGATCTGATAGTGAAAACCAGCTTTGGTGTGGTTTTTTTTTTTTTCTCTTTATTGCAAGAGAAAATGCCACCTTTAAATATTTGTTTTCTTTCCATTTGACACCCTGTTATTCAAAACATTTATTTTCCACGTGTACTGCGACATAAGAGAAAGAAAGAGCAGCTCTGCAGAAAGGGATCTGGAGGTACTGCTCAGCAGTGGGCTCAGCAGGAGCCAGCAGTAGGCACTGCCAACCCATCCTGGGGGAAGCATTTCCAACAGCACGAGTCTGCAACACAGGGAGGAAAGGTTTTTTGGGAAAGGTAAAATCCTTTATTTTCTAAGTTTGGAATTGGCTTCTGTAAGTTAAGATACAAACAAAACTTCAACGAATGTCCGCTATCACACTTTTAGAGCTGGATATCCCAAAATTTAGCCTCCCAGACAGGAGCCAAACTTTATATCCAGCTGCACAAGTATCTCCTCACTGCAGGTGAACAACGGCAGATACAATTTTTGAAGAAATGAGAAGCTGCCAATATACATGGATGTAGATATACAGGTGTTTATGGGACCTTGCTCCTACAGTGTCTGAACACTGAGTTGTCTCTAAAGAATTTGTCTTTGTAGCATTCCTGTGAGATGAAACACACACCTCTGCCTACTTTACACGGGGACACGAGCACATGGGGCCCTATGGCCTCAGTGCAGCCCTTTACAGGCACCGAGGTCATTGGAAACAGCCAGCATTGGGCCTAACAGGGAATTCGTGTCAGGTGAATCTATGCTTTACCTAACTGAGAGATTTTACAAGTTTTGAGAAATGGGATATTACAGCAGTTGATTGTTTGCTCATATGCAGCCATATCAGCCAAATGTGGGCTTTATGCAAGAGATTCCCCCAAAGCCAAACAAGACCCATCAACACACACTGTCAGAAGCTTCTAGGTCATATGCAATTTTACCAGGCTATTTGCTTCACCTCCTAGATGAGTGGAAGATTTGTAAAAACATCTCATTGTCCCTGACACGGCTGCCCCAGTGTTATGGACAGGCTGCTCCCAGGCTGGCTGCGTAGCGGGAGGATGGCCCACCTTGGCTGCTGAGAGGGCTGGCACTGTGCTGCTGGCCCAGGAGAAAGTAATTCTGATAGCAAGTGCCTGGTTTTCTGAAGTCTTACTCTGAGCACAGCCTTCATGTTTTGTCCCAGATCAAGCAGGAAGTTTCCAAGAACTTGGAGGCAGGTGTCCAGCTCTCAGGATTCATGCCAATTAAAATGTTTCACTGTGATGGGTATGTTTCATGCTCCAGCCTTATCAAAGTGGCTACTTGTTCCTTTCCAAAGTGAGTAGTGTACTGCCAGACCTCTTGGAAGGCTAATAATAAGGCTGTGTTTTGTTGTTTTTTTTTTTTTAATTGTAGCATTTGTCTTCATTTATTACTGTCTTTTGTTAATGTTAATGAGGGATAGATTTCTCCATATTAAATGTGTAGTAGTCCAGCTACAGGAGATGAGCAACAGTTATAAATATGATGTGAAAATACTGAAAAGCAAAATTACACATTAGACATACAAATGATAGGATTACGACTGTAGAGCTTGCTGTAACTTATTGGCAGTATATTACTTTGCGCTTAGAAAATGTCTGTGCTCTAACAGCTCAAGCTCTAACAGCTATGACCTGGTGTCTATCAGAGAGCTCAATGCTTCCTCGAGATCTCTGCTCAGCAGTGCCTTAAAAGAGAGCTGCTGCTTCTGAACGTGAAACTCATAAAGCATGTGGTCAAGCCCACATCAACTCTCGCTAGACTGCATATCTTCTGATTTCCATGGGATAAGTCAAACCTTCAGGGCTCACAGAGCCTTAGTTAAAGAAATTAAAACAGCTCTTGAAAGACAGGATTGTATAAACAGATTCTGAAGGGGGTCTGTTTGAAATTAGGCCAAAGCAAACACTGAGGCCAGCTCTTCCTTTCCCTTTCGTTGCCTCTCCGCCCTCGGCGCCACTGCAAGGGACAGCTTTTCCAGACGGCTCCGACCTCCCTCATGCCCCTTGCTGACCCCCAGCCTCTCAGATGGTTTTAATTGCAGAAGGCCAGCTCAAGGTCCTTCAGCATGTACTTTAGTGGCATCTCTCCCTTTCTTCTCCTAGACATTTTCAAGGGCCTGCTCAGCCCGCTGCTGGACGTGCCTCCCCGCCCCTTGTCCCACAAGTCCATCACTGAGGGAACTCTGCAACCAACATCTTTCAGACAGACATGCAAAATGCAGTACTGGTTCCTGGAGAAAGGATGTTTTACTTCTAAAAGATAATTATCATCTGCTTTTGGTAACTAACAAAGACCTGAATGTGTTAGAACACATTTTATATTATTCAACAAAACAGAGAATCAATTTGGTGGTGTCTGAAATTTTTTGACAGCTACTAGAGGTATAAATCTATCAGAAAATAATTTGCAAAATGGCTTTTATCAAAGTGGGATAAATGAGTCTACTTAATTGCAAAGAGAATAGAGATAGAAAGGAAAGGTAAATTTCATGCCACCCACATCCATAAGCAATTTCTTTGAAGTTGATCATATTCTGGGAAGTAGGATTGTAGGTGTGAATTTAGCACCAGATAATAGGTGCAGATTTCCCATCCTAGGGTTAAAGGAAGCACCAGGGTTGAAGGATTTCTCTGTTAGACTGCCTGGCAACATTTTTAAATTCAGCTTTCATGAGGTAACTATAGGTTTCTGGTCTTTTTCATTTCTATTTTCTTGCAGCATTCTCCTAATCTATTCTTAATGACCAAAAATTATACTTAATGTCATAACCAAAGGGATTCCAGGTTCTCTGGGCAAGACTGTCTAATCATCTGGAGGATTTGAATAAAAATATCTCATTACATACAATGGAAATTGAGCAGTTCACATAGAAATCTGATCCTTTGAAAGTATTTTTCTCAGAATGACTTTAGTCATTATTGAGGAACACAGGAGCGTGACATACCAGCTTTGTTTTCAAGCTCCTAATTCACCATGCACAGCATTAGGTCTATTTAACCAGCGTCTAAAATGGTTATGGCTGCAAAGAAAAAGCCAATGTCTGAGCAGAACAACAGGTGCAGAGCACCTGGAACAGCAGCACTCGGACCAATGAACTGCTCTATTCATCCCAACGAGCCCAAGGTGGAGCTTTATGATGCAGCTGAGCCTCTCTGTGCAAACTGCTCACAAACAAGCCTTGCTCTCCTCCTCCACCATATCCTTTGAGCCAACTCTGGCACTGGTTTGAGAACAGAGTAAAGCAGATCAGGAAAATTACACAGAGGAAAACTTCCTTTCTAATGCATCTCTATGCCCTAAAAGAGGGAAGGAAGAAAGAAAAGACTCTTTTCCATAAACTGAGAGGATGAGGAGAAACGGCTTTGAAATCTGTAACTTGCAAATGTACGAATCTGCAAATGCATTCCTCTCCTCAGGTGAGGTTCATTAAATTAATTAAAACCCTTCTATTTACCTTGTTAATGACCCTTGATCAAGCTCTGATGGCTGCACTGGGACAGGTCCCAGAACCATATTAGCCACGGTAGCATCGTGCTACTGTGCAAGCGGCCATGGACAGGAGAGAAGAGGGATTCAGCCACCAGCAGGACCATGGTGACATGGCCCCTCACTCGGGATTTAGGGCTGGCATGGAGGTCACTGTGCTGCAAGGGCATTTTGGGAATGACACACTGCACACTGCAGCTCCCTGAGCAGCTTAAACCTGCCATCTCCTCCTCCTCGCCAGCTGATCTCAGCCACTCTCCTGGGAAAACCCTTATGCTCATTTCCCATATTCACCCAGTCAGGAGATGCATGATCCTGGGGAAAAGAAAGGACTGGCAGGGTTAGATGGCTCTTTTTGACATCATTATACAGGCTTAAACCCATGAGAACTTCCTTACGTGTGCAGGTGACTATTCATGGCAGAATGATGCCAGCAACACTTTCTGCACAGGCCTGGCCTGTTTACCTTTCTGTGTGGTGTCCTATGTTGCTGCTGTTTAGGAGACTGATTGATTGCCTCTCCTTCTCTTTTCTTCACACCCAGGCCCAGAGCGCCAACAGCCTCTGGACCAGAGTCCTATGAGAACAGGGTGTGCACAACTTCCACACATGTAATTTCAGAGTCTTATATGAGCTGAAAATGGTAGATGTCCACTGTTTCCCTCCTAATGTACCCTTTGGGCTCTCTGATAGGAAATTTTTGCTGCTAAGGTCAGTTATAATCAAAACCAATGACCCACCAAATTATAGAGCAAAACTTACATGTCTCTGTTCTAAATTTCCTATTTCATACAGTGACTTTGCCATGGTATCTTCAGGAAATCAAATGCTGAATGAGAAGCAGCTGGCACAAACTGAATCTGGCAGGAATACAGTAATTCTGGTCAAGCTGGAAAAAGGGAAATGCTTCAAAAAACATGTGGTACATAAACTTTACCTTTTCTTGCCTCTATCTCTGCTCATATCAACATACAGGTCCTAAATCATGCTAATCTCATCATCAAGTTAGAAAACCCTTAAAGCACCAGCAAAATGACTTGACTTTCCTTGCAAAAAAATATCTGATCCCAATCTGCTTCATTATTATTGATGCTAGAAAAGTGGGGGCAGTGGTGAAGAGTATCATTCTGGCAGAAGAATGCAGCCTACCTGTGCTGGCAGCTGCGGATGTCCCTGCTTGTTCAACCATCTCTTTGTCTTCCCAACAGTGGTGGTCAAATTTCAAAATTTAATCCTCACATTTCACCAGCACCTCCAAATCCACCTATCTGATTTCCCAGATTAATTATACAAGGCCAAAAGAAAGCATTTTTCTTATCAAAAGGAATTTAGTTCTCACGAGCAGAGACCATGGAATAAAGTTTTAGTAGTTAAAATGGATTTAATCTACCTTTAAAGCATTCCTTATCATTTCTTCTAGGACAAAGATTTCCCTTTTTTTTTTTTACTATGTGCCTATTTCCATTACCAAAACTCCACTTTTGCCCAAGGCAGGAAGAGATTTCCTGCAGCACAAACAAACAACCAAAAAATAAAAAATAATAATAAAAAAAAAAGAGCATAATTCCCTTAAGGGAAAGGCAAACACAAGTGAATTGGGGCTTATTTACACTCATAAATCTGAAGAAAGGCATATAGGTTCAACACCATAAAAATCCAGGTAGCCTATAATATTTCCTATGAGCAAAAAATCTGGAGGTGTCATATTTTGTTCTGGAGGTGGACAGTGCTTTACAAGAACATGAGACCAGGTTTCTGTTTCAGGAAATGGGAGACCAGTTTTACTCTAAGGTGTAAACGGGTGACATTGGTAGGTAGTCAAAATGGCAGCATACTTTGAGTGCTTTACAAAGAGTAGAGTCTGTTTTACTGCTTTTCAAAAAGAAGCAGCATTACTAGTTTATATGTCATTTCTGACCTATGCTGTATGGATTAACCGATTTCTGTGAAAACAGGCTGAGTTATTTTCCAGAAAGGCAAAGCATAATCAAAGGAACCTGTCCCAGGCATTAGTGTTAGACACTGTCTAACTCATGCTAGCATTTTTAAACAAAACCAACCATAGTCAGAGTGGTTTTGTGCTTTCTGTTGTTCATTACTACTGAAGCAGTGGCTTTCCTAATGAAGAAATCAAACTGGAATCTGACACTTCAGAGTCTGAGTAGCTGCAGAGAACAAAACTGTAATGAAAACAATATCCTGGGAGCAGAGTTTCACATGTGGTAGCAGTGCCTCTCCCAGCACTGCCTATCTGCATAATCACGGGCTGCAGAGCAAGTTCAAAGGGCTTTTCTGCAGAGGAGCCCCACGCTGCAGCACAGCACATCCCTGCATGGACACCCAGCAGTTTAGAGCTGAACACAAGACCTTGGCTTGCTTCTGTCCTACAGAACAGCAAAACTTGGCTTGTGCACACTGAAAGATGGACCACTTCTCTTCTGCCAGCTTAGACGTCTAATTATTTTGTCAAATCTGTATTAAATACTCCAACTAATTCAAGAATTCTCTGGGCCCCAGGTTGCTTGTCCTGCTTTTGCAGGTGGTGTTATTTCTTGGCTGCCACAGGCAGAATCACAGGCTGAGCAGGCTGTAGATCTGATATGTTACAACTATTACTATATTTGCATGTTAACACAACTGTATTTAGAGCAAGGATCAACACTTGGCTCTAATCCCATAAATTATACTTTGCCATTAGCTTCGGGTGGTCAAGAACTTCACCTCAGACCTTTAAAATCAAACACTGTCTACCTGGTCTCAATTATATATATATATA
>VXAC01007377.1:980365-1006011 GCA_013399225.1 Rhipidura dahli
TATATATATATGTATATGTATATTCTAGACCAGCATGTTAAATAAAGGAGCAAATCAGACGTGTCCTTTAAAAATTATTTCTGACCCCCTCCAAAAAATTAATCCCTACCCAAACTATTCCAAATGAGAAGAAGGACCTCAGATGTTACGCAGAAAGTTGAGTAAAGCAGACATTATAATTACCACGCTGTTTATTCTAGTAGTCCCTGAAGTCCATGGTGCCGTGGCTGAAAAACCGATGCCTTGTGCTCCCTCAGCTGGTTAATTCGTGAACGTTTCCCAGAGCTGTGCTGTTACTGATGGCTGAATTTTCTGCAGCTTGCTAATGGCTTTACATGTGCAAAGATTTTTGTCTCTACAAAACCAGAGCTTACAGCAGCAATAGCAAAATGGTGTGGAGAAGCAAACACTGTTAGGGCACTGGGTATTATCTTGAGTTGTCTGACAGGGGTATCAAAAGATAAGAAATGCAAGCAAACATTGACTCTTCCTTCTCATCTCCACACACTTGATTAGACTTTATCCTAACAAAACCCTATTCTTTAAATGAACAGCCTTAACCCATAATTCTGCCTCTCATACAGCACTTCAAATGGTATTGTAGTTAATTCAGGAAAATAGTGTTTTCTACTACGGAATTCCCTAAAACTTTTTTTCTTTTTTTTTTTTTACTGCTCTTCTCAATGCATTTTTGTTATTTGAACTCAGTGAAAAGCCTCTCAGTGAAAAGCATGCAGGACTGACCACAAGTTCTCAAATAGGCAGCCTGTGGAATCCATTCACAGCAATAATCCAGCATAGGCTGAAAAAGAAAAGTAGCGAATTTCTCATCCACTCAGCTGTGGTTTGTTTGAGGTTTTCCTTGGGATACTAGGAAATTCTATTTTGTCTCTGTGCCTTTTTATTACTAAGCAAAATTATTCGCCATTATCTTTTATTCAATTACTTCCTATACTTATTGTTCTCTCTTCTTTGCCTTCCCTTCAAGGCAAATCTAATTGAAATTTGGTAGGCCTACTTTCTCTTATTAAGTTACTGTAAAAATAAAACACAGCTTCAGTATGTTTAATGAAAATATGCAATTAAGTGTCAGCAAAGTAAACTTAATAATTCTGTTTAATTTACACCTTTGGGTAGATTAAAGCATTATATGCTTTCAGTGTAAGTGGAGATTTCCTTTAGATGCCAAGAAGAAAATGAAGAAAAAGTAGGGCTTCAAGGAACTAAATTCTCCAGTGAACATGTCCTCCATTATTTGTGCTCCTTTATAAGCAGCATGTATATGGGAGGTGTCTTCCATAAAAAGTCATGCCAGATTGTTTGGACGCTTTTTAGTATGGTCCTGGTATTTGCTTCTGCTGAACAAGTAAGTTGAAATAAGGTCATAGGAACTCAGCTATTTTGTCATGCAAAACTGTCACTAAATAAGGCTTCTACAAAAGCAGCTTGGAAGTACAGCACCAACCTTGGAAAAGTAAGCATCGTTTTGGGTTTTTTTTCCCCATATCTGAGACACAGGTAATATTCTACAGAAATAGCACAACTTTTTGTAAGCAATTTGGTACAGGATATACTTAGAAATCAGATTGAGAAAATTTTGCAGGGGCAGTTGAATTCAGAGGAATCTGCCAGAGACCCCTATGGAGACTGATTCCTGATTCTACTTAATTCCAAAGTCGTCTTTATATTAATGAACAAAGAATTGCACAGTCTTCAGAAAGGACTCAGATTCTATTCAGAGTTTCTTGCAAGGATAAGGCCAATTTGGCACAGGAGAATAATAAAACGTCAAAGTGAATTGAGTGCGAGTTGACAAAGGAGAGAAAGCAGCAGCCCTGGCAAATGCAGAATGTGTTTTTCCCTGGGTATGGTGAGGCAGAGGGGATACCAGACCATGGTCAGATGTGCTTTAACTTTTGCTTGAAGGTCCTTAAGGATCTGCAGCACGAGACATCAGCTTCCAGCCAGCCGAGCCAAGGTGATGCTCAGTGGGGTGATTAATGGGGAGAAGGCCACAGAAGGAGCTGGTCTGCAGCTTTTCACCCGCATTTCTGAAGCATTTTTAAGGTCAGATGGTTAGATAAAACATCTGTACACCACTGGATCATCCCTGCAGGTAGCCACATCACACAGTTTCTCTAGTCAGGGAATGGAGAACCAGAAAAAGTCTCACAGAATGTTACTTCCCTTTGGAATGAACGATGGGAAATAAAAGCCTTTCAACCAATAGAAAAAAAAAAATATATAGGAAATGATTTCAAAACGTAATGTCCAGCAGCAACTTATGATTTCAAAATGTAATGTCCAGCAGCAACTTCTAACAAGCTTCCAGATAACTCCAGGATGCAGTTACAGGTCAATTTGCTGATTTCCAAATATGTTTGGGAGTCTGGCTTTACAAATCCATGTTTCAAGATCCAAGATTGTTTAACAGCAGCCTGGTGTACTGAAATGGGAATCCAGTGAAAACCTGGTTATATTGTAAAAGCTCCAACAATATTTTCATGGACTTGTAATAATGCATCCCATGAAGGAGCTAAGATGAAAAATAATCTATTCTAGGTGAGTCTGTAATCTTAAAATACAAATCCAATGTGCAACAAAGCTGTAAAGCAAGCTTTATCTAAAATTTATCTCTAATAAGTCTGGGGAAGTTGGTTAATATTTTGTTCCATACACTTTAAAAGTAATGGTAGCATCCCCTGATAGACTGCTGCTCTGAAAGAATTTTCTGAAGCTGCTGGGGAGGGAAGTGTATAAATTAAAAGATGTATGTGACTACTCTCTCTGTGAGGTATAGAGAGAATTTAGATTCATCTCTTTGTCAGGTGATCTTTTGCTAATCTGGCAACAAAGCTGAAATATGCCAATAGAGACCTTAAGAATCAGACTCTGATGCAGATAATTACATTGAAATGCTTCATATTCACCTAAGATAAGGAATACAGAAAAATGTTCCTATCCCTCTTCACCATATGAGGACTAAATTTTCCCTCTCATCATTCTGCTCACTGATGTCTGTCACCGAGTCTAGGGCAATGAAGATTTATTTCTTGAGCTCCCAAGCAGTTATAAATAAGATACTTTCCAGGGGCTGGGGGCTGTTTTATCTGAAGTAAATTCTCCTGTAACACAGAAATAATTTTTCGGGTAACCCAGAAATCACCGGGGACAAAAAAAGGTAAATGTACTGGACTATAAATAAAAATACAAATAAGGCTTATATAGGAAGTGTTCCCCCAATTCAAGCAACGCATTTAAAGTACATTTGCTTGAAATACATGGCAGAGTTTCATATAGATGTGGTTGTTTGGATTGGTAGTCTTATGATTAGAAAACTCATTTTGCTATGTTTATGGCACTTTAAAAGATATAACTGTCTCATTACTTGGTGTTGAAAATATAACTCCAGCCTGAGCAGTCATCTCATCCAGAATTCACATAGTTTATGGGAAATGCAGCCAATACTAAAGGACATCACAGGTCACAACATTTCTAAACTGACCTTTGGAGACAGCAATTTTTTTTTTTTTTTTTTTTTTTTTTTGCAATGAGATGATATTTAGAATTTCCTGGCTCACTTAAAGGAAATTTGCATGGTGTGTATGCAAGCATTAAAGCTGAACTAGGTTATGTTTTCTTAATTCTGTAGCCAGTGAACAGATACCACTCGGTCTCGGTGGAAATGGCATATGACAGTTTTCATCTGGTGAAGTTATAAACAGTGTTGTTGAAGGAAACAGATCTCTCCTTTCAAGACGACAAAGAGAGGGAAGTGTAGCTGGCTTTGGCTTAAGCCCTGGCCATAAAGAGGGCTGTTTTCTCTGAAGTGCTCTATGTACATCCCTCGTTCCAAGCAGGCAGCAAACATGTTGAAGGTTGGAGAAGTTTGTTAGTCCACAAGGCAACCATCAGCAATGACTGAGTATTTAAGTGAAGGGATGGAGAGCATAAAAATAAAAATGGTCCACCATTAATATCCTGGTCACCTTAATATCCTGTAGCTAGGCATGCCTTTCTGGAAATTTTAAACTTGCTTTTGCTTTCTTCTCAGTTCTGGGGAAGGGGACTGCATTAGAGAGGGAGGAAGATGCCTGAAAAAAAAATGTGAAACCTATGAAAAGACAGCTGAAATCAGTTTTCTGCACTAGCCTTTGATTAGCTGTTCCCCAGCTTTAAACCCCTGAAGCTAAAGGAACTAAAAAACCCAGCCATAAACAATGAACGCTTTGAATTAGCTTCTCTTCATATGTCATGCAAGAGGAGAGCAGTGATGTGCCTGCAGTGAATAGCCACAGAGAAGGTCAGCTGGAATCTGCAACAAAATCTAAGGGTGGAAACTATTAGCTAAAAGCATCTTTGGGACAGTTAAGGAAAGCTGCATAAAAGTCATGACATCTGTTAATTAAGCAAATAAAACACTTGTTAATGCAGGAGAAGAGCCACAGTGCAAACCCACCTGAATATGTGATGGTGGTGGCGGCTCTGAACTCTGTCCCTGTGCAGCCCAGCACTTCTGCCCCATTTCCTTCAGTGTTCAGCCTCCCCCAAGATCATGTCTTGCTGCTCAGGGATGCGACGAGACAGCAGATCTAGAGGAAAGTGAATATATCTGATACAGGAAATTCAATCCCTCCACTAGAAGATTTTGTTCCTGCTCAAAACAGCAGGAGAATATTGGCTTCAACGAGGAATGAAAAAAGGCTAAAAAGATCTGGTTAGTTGATAATATGCTATCCATCCTGAAGAATCCATTAACACTGAAATCATTGTCTTGTTCTGACAGACATTCAGACAGGCTTGTAAATATCCAAGAGGACTTTTCACAGAGTGTGTTTATTTTAACAAAAGGATCAAGGCAGAGGCTTGCAAGAGAGCCAGTGGAGGCTTCTTTTTTTAAGAAAAAAAGGTAACATCTACATGAAGATGGTAGGAGAAGAGTTTAAAGACATAACCCATACAATCTTAGGAAAACTTAATTTGTTTTATTCACACTTTTTCATGGGAACTGAGTATTATGGTTGAATTTTTATGAGGATGAATTACAAGGCAAGTGATTTTTCTTTTACCATTTTGAATCATTACTTTGCCATTATTTTTCCCTGAAGTTTTTTATTTCTGATTTTCCTTCAGTTAATAATTTATATTACAGGTATTATAGACAATTTGGTGCCCCAGAGAGATTTCTTAACACCAGTGATTATCACTAAAAGCAGTAACTTCTTCAGGGCCCCTTTTTACATAATTTCTTTAAACTGTAAAGGAGAAAAGTATGAAATAGAGACATTTTAGAATTTGCCCAGGAGATGTTAGCAGTATCAAATTCTGGGAGTGCTGAGAGCAAGTGTTTAAAAACCAGAAATGATATGACCTAGGAAGCAGAGCACACCTGTACAAAAACCTTCCCACAACATCTTCAGTCACTACGTACCCTGTAGCAATAGCATAATTAGCATAATTAGCCTACAGCTAATCCCAAACTAACAATAAAGGAAAATCTAAGGCACATGAAAAAGAAAAGCCTGTTCCTAGCTCTTCATCACTAAACCAGCTTCTGGGTTTTGTTCATTTTTCCTTTTACCATCTAGAAACTAACATCATGTTCCTTCTTGATATTAAAATGAATAAATTCTACTTAGGGCCTCTAAATTTTATTAAGAAAAGATGCTCTTGCATTTTTTCTCATATGGCATTCTATAAAAGTCCAAGAAGATGGGAATCCATATTTAATTTTATCAACCTCTTCTTAAATATCAGAAAGAAAAACCCAAAATGCTTTGGATTTTCTGTGTGCTCCTTAGCCATTATAATCACCACATTCCAGAAACAAGGAGTCTTCCAGAGGCTTCAGACTTGTATATATCAGGAATAAATTCTTTGTTTTAATATCATTTCTCCAGCAAGAAAGAAAATGAATGTAAAAGTGAAGTTGCTCATTTAGCCCAAGAGGTGCTCAGAAAATGTTTAGATGGTTATAAACAGACTTGTATTTTCACAGATCATAGAATCATCAAAGAACCATAGAATGGTTTGGGTTGGAAGGGACCTTAAATATCATCTCATTCCCTGTACCATGGGCAGGGACACCTTCAACTAAACCAGGTTATTCAGAGCCCCCAACCTGGCCTTGAACACTTTCAGGGATGGGCCATCCACAGCTTCCCTGGGCAACCTGTTCCAGTGTTTTACCACCCTCACAGTAAAGAATTTTTCCCCATATCTAATCTAAACCTGCCCTCTTTCATTTTAAAGCTATTCACCCTTGTCCTGTCACTACATGCCTTGTGAAATGTTCAACAACTTGCAAAAGCCTTTATGCACTGCCCTTCTCCCTGTGCATGCACACGGTTCAGAAACCTGTCCCCAAAGAGTTCTTTGTTTCTTAAGGGCCTGTTGCTGAAGGGATGTTGGCAAGTACAGACCATTTACTCTCAGGCATGAAGGAGGAAATACATACTCAGTGCTTACAAGGTTGTGGATGGAAAACCTGGATGTACAAGGAAACTTGTTTATTCACTGATAACAGATTCCTTGTCAGCCCTGACACTTCTTGAATGATGGAATTTTTCTCTTAAAAAAAACAACCAAGCAAACTACTGCAAAACAACATAGTAGATGTTTCCCTGTTTTCTTTTACATGTGCCACTAATTTTAGTGGCTCATGTCAGAAATAATTATAATGCCAGTGCTATAAAATTAATATGACCATGGAAAATGTGCACAAGAGACACAGCAGCTACTGTACTTTCCCAGTATGGTCTGCATTAGCAGTGCTGAAGCCTTTATAAATCCCAGTTTCAGTTACCCAATTTCAGCCATGTTAAGTTGGTGTTTTTTAGTCCAGAGTTTTGGCCCAAGACAATTTAGGGGAGAATGTTTTCAGTTTTAGTTTTTCAATGATTTTCAAGAGCTACCTTAAAACATCCTGGTGATTTTCCCTTTGAACAGCTCCTGTGTTTCTGGCTTTGAAACTGTACTTTGGCAGGATGATTACTCTGTCCATGATGCACCAGAGGAAATAAAGCTGATCTGGAAAGCAGTAAGGATGGGAGAAGATGGGATGGTGGATGGGAAATGGAGAAATAATGCCCAGGTAGTTGGCATGAGGATGGTGGAAGTGGTCATTTTTCCCCTAAGGCTGGATGTCAAAGTGTCTCAGGAAGGAGAACACTAAAACTGGAGGAGAACTGCAGGAGGAAAAGTTTGGGGAGGAGGTAGCAAGTGGGGTGGGGAAAAGAACAGAGAAGGAATGATGCCCTGGGGGAAGGTGAAGGTGGCAGAACAAAACACGTGTTAGCAGCTGAGGAGTCCAGAGAGCAGGCTGATATGACGCTGGGAGAAAATTTAGATGGCAGGCCTGGAAGGATTGGATGGGTAAGAAAAATTATACTGCAAGATGGAAAAAATGGGGAGGAAGATACAAAGGCAGAGCAGAGGAGAGAGAGGCCTGGCCCAGAAACATGGTCAGAAAAAGATAAAGCAGAAGGTCAGACCTGGGGCTGGAAAGAAATCTCAGAAGAACTTATGCCTCGTTGGGAAAAAAAAAAAAAAGTGCCTTGCAAAAGAAAGTTTTTGTCAAGTGAAGGGTTCAAAAGATAAAAAGCTTCAGATGAAGGCTGCCTGTGTAACCCTGGCTCAGTCTTATTTGGGGTATTTTTATCACAACTCTCACTCAGATTAGAAACTGCTTACTTTTCATGGCACCTCATCATTACAATTAAATCAAATTATTAGACTTGTGTAACAAAGAAAACACAAAGAAAAGATAATGTTAGTGAAAACATTTTTTTCAAAGTGTAAAAGTAACAGAAATAAGGATAAGAGAGTTTATTGCAAAGAAAATGCTACAGTATACTCTGGATAAGTGTAAGTCATAAATAACATCATACTTTTATGAAAATTATATATAATGTAACATAATAACTAGGGAACAACCTGTATCAAACAGAAAATAAACAAGCATCACACTGGAAAGCAGGAAGAAGCTTAATGCAGGTGAATCTACTTAAGGACAAAATGTAACTGTGATTTATGTTGGAGGTAGGGAAAAAAGGTATTGCAGAGCTAGGAAAGTTAAACAGGCTACAGAAAAGCACAGACAAAATATTTAAGAGCAGTTTGAACATTTCAGATTTGCACCTATAGCCTATATATTGGGATCTTCAGGATTCAGGCCCACTGTCCAATCTGAATGAAAAATCCAGTCAGGAGATCCTAATATGAAAGAGAAAAGCCAGGAGTTATGGGGAATACTAACAGCCAAGACTGAGGAGAAGAAGATGTATTTTAAGTTTTCTGCTATTGTTCCCAGTCAAGTTCACTATACCTGTACTCACAGTGCAGCAAAGAAATGTGAATGCTATCAACAGTTTATCCTTATAAATGCAACAAAACTCTTCAGCTAGGATTCAGCTTAGACAATAATGCTCTTTAACACTGGAAGGCAGCCTATTCTGATATAAAGAAAACACCAGAATTTCTGAAATAGTCTGCTGTATTTCTCAGAAACTTTTAAAACCTTCAAAATCCTATTGTCAATGGTGACTGAAGTTCCCTTTCCCGCAGCATTTTCTCAAAGTCTCTGCTGATAGCAAGACTTTGGAGAATGAATGGGGTTTAAAACCCAGTTTTCCCTTATCAAGCATCCAGAAAAAAAAAAAAAAAAAAAGGCAGAAAAGGTGTAGTGAAATGTCATCCTCTCTTTAATCAAGTGCTTCTTTCAGCTTTTCTGATTTAATGGCAAAATTCTCCATTCGGGGGTCGCTATTGTTGAAGAGTTACAGTCAGAAAACAATGTTTAGTGCTCATCGAATTCTTCTGATGCCCCCTGCAGGCCCTGCTGGATAGGAAGCCTAAATCCTCCTTGGAGAAATCCTGTAGGTAGTACCAAAATACCTATTTCATTAAGACAACCAGCTGCTACCAGTTGAGGTTGCCTCATGACCCCACAGACACGCAGTCCTTCCTGTTCCAACACGCACGAGCAAAACGTGGAACAGCTCTGGGCTCCTCCCCGCTGACCTAATTAGGCAGAGTAACGAGGGCTGGCAGAGCACTGAGATAGATGTGCCAGGCCAAATATGGGGGTAAAACTGGAGACTTGGAGGAGTCTGCCCCATCCCTGTGGGGACGGGCAGCTTCCCGTCCTAAAGACACCAATCTCTTGTCACTGCTTTCGGCCCCGCGTGACAGCGGCTCCTACAGATGAACAAACTTCTGGAATCAGTCAATAGCACAGCTAACGTTGGTGCCTTAGGTTTTAACTTTTATCTTTTTCAAATCCTGTACTGCTTAGTGTGTATCTCTGAAGTTTCCTGTAGCCTGTTCATTTCTGCTCTCTCGTGCTGGGTACAGATAAAGCCTCTCTGGGCCTGCTCTCCAGGGACACCCAGACCGTCCTGGGCCCAAACAGTATAAACCAAAGAACCTCTAAGGAGGGATTCCATCATTAAACTGAAGCTATAATTGGTGAATTAACCCTGGCTATGCAAGTGAACCAAACCTATAAAGGTGTGAAGAACTCGTGACCTGTTGTCCTCCTCGGGGTCCATTTTGGCAGCAGCCTCTGGCTCCCCAGGGGTACCTTTGAAGGCCTTTCAAATAAATACCCACCTTTATTCCCTTACTCCTGTCTGGGCTCTGTTTCTAGGAGGCTCTTAAGGCATCAGGGTGGAGTCAGTCACCTTCAAGAAGCTGAGGGTTTCCCCTTGGGGTGGCTTCTTACTAAATGCCCTCCAAGACTCCACAGAACGTGCCTGAGAGTCTCCTTAGGCTCTTGTCTCCAACTTGGTGCACGTTCAGGACCCTCAGGGACAAACGTGATAAAACTGCCCTAGCTGGTTATTTTCCATTGCTTTCCTTTTTAACCTTGGAGAGTACACATATTATACATTTCTCATAAGAGATCTGTTTTGCTAGCAGTTTGGATGAAATATGCATCTTCGGTACTCAGGAGGAGACAAAAACTGTAATCACACATCATTAAATGAATCACCCCACTACCCTAGCAGTATGTAACAGGATACAGTGTGCCATGAAAACCTGCTTTTAAAAGTTAAAATGATGTTTTCTTTAAAAATCAGGATCAAACACTCCTGGTTTTTCTATTTTTTTTTTTTTTTAAGAAAGATACATAGGGTATGGAAGGCATGAGGCAAATATGGTGGGACAATTCCCAGATAAAAAAAATATTAAGGGTACAGATTAAAGAAAAAATATAAGACAGAAATTTCTAAAGCATGTTTGTGAGATGACTTGCAGGGAAGTGAACAATACTGAGAATAGTTAATTAGCAATGGGAAATTAGTATAAAAGAATGTAAGGTTCTCATAACCTTTTGTTTCTGCTGTCATCTGTTTTTTAGAGGGAAAAAAAGCCCTCTGAGACAGGTAGTTGAAGTTTGATGGACACACACAGGCTGATTTGGGATCATTCTGGACTTCTTAAATCAACCTCCAGCAGTTTGGAGCCAACATGCAGCCAGTGAGAATAATATGGGTAGGAAAGAAAGGACACGAGGTGCAAGCAAGCCTCTCCAGAGGAATCGCTGCTATTTTCTGGTTTTCGTTACACAGATGTTAACCCTGAGCTATTCTGTGTGCTTGTTTGATAGCTGGCATCTAAGGCACGCTGCTTTTCTTCTGAAATGTCATCCTCCTATTGTGAGCAGTGGAATAACTGCCATGTTGAGGTTTGGGGGTGGGTTGTTGGCTTTTTAGGCTTTATCTCTGCCAGCCTCTTGCAGGATAACTCTGCCTTGGCAGACAGCACTCAGAAGAGATTGCTGTTTCAAGTCTTGCTCAGTTCAGGGAAACCAGAATAACTCTGCACTTTTATTCCTTGGAGGCGACCAACCAAACTTAATTTCCTTCCCAAAGAATGAGAGGAAATTAAAACAAGTGTTTAAAAGGAGTGGAGTATATGCTTAAAACCTTCGTTGATGCACACACACACCCATGCACACACGCACACAATTATTGTGGAAACGCATTCAAGGCACCACCTATTTGACTCGTACACTGTAAATTCAATATATTTCCAATTTAAAGTGCTTCTCTGTACACAGCATTAGTCACCTTAAGACCTGTTCTGATTTGTTCTGCTAACTGAGGTGACTGTGCTGATTCAGACCACAAAAGAAGTGTCTGGGTGAGGAAAAGCCCTGGCTTAGGCAGACAGTAGTGGGTAGTTGTTCAACTGGACAGGGTGCCAGTGGGAAGACACAGGCCATGAAATTTAGTGAGTATTTCATTACAAGGCATAAACTGAAGCCCAGAGATTTCTTATGCACCATGAATGGAAAGAGAAGAATAAGAAGGGGAGAGACCAAGATCCTGTGTCCTATCCCCCAAGCAAATATTACCATCTGGGCATCCACAATTACAGAAGCTGATCCTTTCTTCACAGGCTGTTAGAGAAGTGGAGAATAGGGGATATCCACACCATCAGCACCTTAATTTAGGGTAAGTGCCATGAAGACTTTGGTTCCTGCTCCTGTCTGTGGGATGCCCAGCCCAGTGTGCAGTGCAAATTGCACAGTGGGCCCTTGGGGCAACCAAGAGGGAAGGTCATTCAGCTTACTAATGATTTTGTCTCCTCTGGCAGCAGGCATTTCATTTGAACTGGTTTCTTAGGATCCTGGCTTCTGCTAGATATTTAGAAGTAATTTGGAAAATGAAAGCTCTTTTTAATCTGTTGTGAGAGAGAATAAATTTTCAGAAAATGTTCAAAGCAGAGTCTCATGTTTCCAAAAATTCCTTTAAAAATTAGTTATTTTGCAGTGCCTTTAGTAGTATTTTAAGCACCAACACAGTTAAGGAACTCTTCTGTTGCCATATGAGCAGTACATTGGCATTGCAGTTGCATTTAATCTCTTGCTTTGATTCTTAAACTCTTGCAGCTTCAGAAACTGGCAGTGATGGGGAGCTCCAGATCCCTAGGGAAGATTAGGCAAGGAGTCTATAAAATAGTTTCAACAGTGCTGCCATTTTCAAAAGAAAGGGTAAGCAAGAGCAGCTGCTCTGGGTGTCCTCTGGGTGGCTTGCAATCCTTTATCTCTCTGAGCAAAGACTGCTGCTCACTCCTAAGGTTCCATGTGAGCTCAGCAAAGCCAGGAGAGCTGTTGTTTTAGACAGTGTCATTTAATCATCCAAGGTAGGTAAATGCATCACAGATCTGAGACAAGAATCTGCTGCTGTGCTTACTTTGCTTTGCCTAATGGTCTATCATGTCATTCTATTTTATCTCCATCTCAAGATGGTGTGAGGAATCCTCCAGGCACCCTTTATCTAATACCTCCTGCAGAACAAATTGCTTTCACTTCTTCAAGTTGTTCTCACTTTCACAGGGATACAGCAGAGGAAAAGAAAGTTTCTTATGATCTACAGCAAGTAGATAATGTGCCCTCCTGGCAACACTGAAGGAGAAGCAGAAAATTTTTATCAACACATTTCTAAAAGGCAAGATCAGAAACAGCACATTGCAACTTCAGAAAAGCCCCTGGTACAGAATTTGTTTTTATGTCCACAACCAGTTGTAATTTGGGATTCTTCAGATCCCAGGTAGAGATCTAAGGCTTCTTTTGAATGATAACAAAAGCTAATTCTGAATTTTAAGAACAGTTCTTCTAAAAGGTTTTATGTGTTGACGCTACAATTCCCAAACAATGGGAAATGACAAGAAAAAAAATTAGCAAAGACTAGGAAGGGTAGAGCAGCTGGAAGGCTGCCTCCTGGAAAAGGACATGGGGGTGCTGTGGCAGCACCTGAACGTGAGCCATTTTGTGCCCAGGTGGCCAAGAAGGTCAGGGCATCCTGGCTTGTGTCAGAAACAGTGTGGCCAGAAAGACCTGGGCAGTGATTGTCCCCATGCACACGGCAGTGGTGAGGCTGTATCACAAATCCTGTGTTCAGTTTTGGGCCCCTCACTAGAAGAAAGACATTGAGAGTGTCCAGAGAAAGGAAATGGAGCTGGGGAAGAGTCTGAAGCACAAATCTTATGGGGAGCAGCTGAGGAAACTGAGGAAAGCTGGAGAAAAGAAGGCTCAGGGGGGATCTTCTCACATTCTACAGAGAGAATGTGAGAGAGATTGTGGCAAGGTGGGGCTTGGTCTTTTCTCCCAGGTAACAAGTGACAGAACAACAGAAAATGGCCTTAAGTTGCATCATGGGTTGTTTAGATTGGATAGTAGGAAAAATTTCTTCATGGAATGGGTTGTCTAGCATTGGAACAGGCTTTGAAGGGAGGTGGTGCAGTCACCATACCTGGAGGCATTTAAAAGATGTGTAGATATGGCACTTTGGGACATGGTTTTGTGGTGGACTTGGCAGTGTTGGGTTAATGGTAGGACTCAATGATCTTAAAGACCTTTTCCAACCTAAAAGATTCTTTGATTCAATGACTCAAGCTATTTAGGTCAGAGGTCTTTTTCTTCTGTGTGTACAGTGCCCTACAAAGCACTGCTCAGGAGCTTGAAACAATGGGAAGAATACTGAAGGACCATTTTAGCTAGATAAAATGTCCTAGGAAAAGCCTCATGGACTTGGTAACAAAAACACTTTTCAAATGCATGTTGGTTTCAAAGGAATATTTACCTAGTATAGCAAAATAAGCTCCATCATTCTGACATTATCAAAGTAAAGGGAAAAAAGCCCTAATTCTAAATACAGTTTCATCCAAACCCAAAACAGTTTTTCTGACTGTTCAAGAACTTCTAGCAAATGAAAGAAAACACATATTTTATGGAGCTTGGCTTCAGATGTTATTCCAACAAAAAATAAATAGTAAACCTTCCTTGAGGTCCTCTGACATTAGATTTTGCAAATGAACAAAAAAGCAGAATTTTTAAAGTTCATTTATATTTCTATAAGGATTAAAATAGAACAATATAGCAATAGGATAGCAGGCCCTGTAGAAGGTTCAGCATTTTCACAGCTCAGGGTTTGGGAAAAGGTAGTCCACAGATGGATGTAGTTCCACAACACCACATGCACATATCTGGCAATAAAAACTAAAACCTGCTGTTCATTTGAAGACAGGATCTGTGATGAGGTACAGCTGTTTGTTTGAGCTACAACACTGAAAAATAAACCAGCTAACCAACAGCATAAGTTTGCACCCACATCCTAAACATGTCCATTCAAGGCTTTAATTGCATTTATAAGACCAGAAAATATGCTACAGGAGGAGGGCTGGAACAACAGCCAGCTTCTGTGACTAAGAGAAAACAGACGTGTGTGTGCTAATCCAAGCAGCCAAGAAAACTGTGTGAGGTTGGAAAAGATGGGAAGAAAGGTAACAACAACCTGAAAATAGTGTTAATATGGCTCTGTGAATAACTGATAGTCTTCTGGAGATTGTCTGAGTCCTAGGGAGAAAGACAAGGAAAAGGTATTTGTTATGGCTGAAATGAAAATCTGAAAGCAGTATTCAGTGAGCAAGGTCACTTGGTAGTTTTGGACACAGGATAGTCCATTCAGCCTCAACCCTTTTGGAACTGAGTCAAGAGAAACAATCTAAAGAAAGGGTTGGAAACAGAAAGTTGCTTGGGCTTTTTAAATGACTCATTAGCTAGAACTCTCAGCCAGCAGAAGAGATTGCCAGATTTTATTGATTCTCCCACTTTCAGAGGCTGAATCTAGTATCTCTTGTTCCCCAGGAGAGATCTGTTCTGATTTTCCTGTCTGCATGAAAGGGCTAAAAGAGGCAGCTTCCTGCTCTGAATGGTTTACCAGACAGTATTTGAGTGAGAAAACAGAAGTTAAAGTGTTCTTTCTCAAGTTCATGGAGCAAAGAGACATCCCAAGGAAAACAAAGAAATAGAAGAACTTCTGCACTCATCTACAATTCCAGTTTGCTGAAAAACTTCACGAATTTACAAAATATTGTAGATGGAGTCTCATTCATACAAAGGCTGTAGTGTATTACAAGCAAAGCTGTTTCCTTCACATTGCTCTTTTTAGATCATGCTATGGGCCTAAACAGGTTAGACAGGGGCCTTGGTTAATCAGTGGATTAATTTGGGTTCAGCAATTATGTCAGAAGAGAGATGTTCTGTGTTTCATAACCTATTGCAGCATTCATTTGGACTGCAAAGGCTGTATCAGAAGTAAGTCGGTGCTTACACCTACAGATATTTCTCAATCTTAGAAAGAGTATAAGCTTATATGATTCCATTCATCTGCCTTTCCATTTTTTGCCTTAAAGAAAACATTGCAGGAAAAAGAAGTTGAATTGCAACATCTCTAAAATCTAAAAGGAAGCTGCAGTTTTCTTCTGTATCTGGATTAGTGGGAATGATTCATTTGAAGATGATCTGCTCAGCATTGTTCTCTCCCTGATTTCTTTACAAGGCAGGAATCAGTGCTCCATTCACCAGCTACAAAACATTACAATTTAACTTGTGAGCATATTCTGATTTCCTGACATCACCATCCCACAGGCTTCTCTGAAAAGTTAATTCAGGCAAGTCAGCTTCGTCCTTTACCACTGGCTTAATGCTAATTGCACAGGCCATGGGAAGAAAACACTTAAGAGCAAATTCTTGTGCTAGCACTTCTTGCAGCACAGCAGAAAGAAAACAAGGCTGGGAATCAGTTTCCTGGAATTTCAGACACACATGAAACCTTAAAGAAATATCTACTTTCTCACTAAGGTTCTCAGAATAATTAAGCTGACCCACTGTTCCCAAAAAAGCCTGCTTCTGAAAATTAATGCCCATTGGAAAATTAACTGATATTACAGGAATTTGACAGCAAAAGCAATCTGCTGTGTTCCTCCTGACCACAGTCCAAAGATACTCCCTCTGGTTGGTGTGATTAGTAAGATGTCATTATCTCACAGCTATACTGAAGAACCTTTAGTCTGTATTGTTGCCTCTTTCCTGGAGTAGCTGCAGGTGATTTGGATGAATGCTATCAGTTAATATCAGTTATTATGATCTCATAACTAAATCATAGATGGAAGGGTGGGTGTTGGGTTTTTTTAACTTAATCACTTACTTCCATATTATTGTAGAAGGATAAAGTCACAATTTTATTGAAAAAATAGGTGCTAAAATTCCTAGGAAATTATTCTCTTTTCAGATGCTCAAGAAAGTACAAGTGTGCAGTAAAAAGACTGTTTTTTCTTCTGATAAATCCATGTAAAAACACACTGTATGATGGAGCCAAGTATTTAGTATTCTGGGCCAGACCCCTCAGATCAGAACAGCTTCTTGCTACTCTGCTGCCTGTGTAATCTATTAGGCAGTCTTAATCTGACAAATGAAGGACAACTGCATTTTAGTAATGAGCTTCCTATTTGCTTAGGAAGCCTGCAGAGGGGCTCTGAGCACTGTCCCTCTCATCACAGGCCCGAGGAAGGCAGAGAGCTCACTGCAGCTGGGTGTGCAGCCCAAGAGCAGCAGATGTGGCAGAGCTGTGCTTCCATGAGCTGCTGGAGCGTGTGCTGGGAGCAGCGTGTGCTGGGAGCAGCGTGTGCTGGGAGCAACGTGCCTGGGCTGCGCACCGCGATCCAGCCACGGCTCTTCACTGGGGCTGGGCTCCCAGAAACACCCAACTGGCAGCCTGACTTTCCTGCACCGGCAAGGCTAAAATTCATTTATTCTGCTGGTTTCAGCTAGGGTGTTAGTCACTCTGCCAGCACTGCTGCCAACCCTCAGGTGTTCTCCTGTGTGATTTCACCCCAAGGCTGATTTTCAGACTGTGCATATGTCGGTCCAGTGCTTATTTTTGTTCTTCTAAGCATTTTTAAAATTCCTCCTGAGCTCAGCATGGTGATACCCGATGAAATATAGGTAGTCAGGAGGCTATTTAAATGCTCCTTGCCCATCTGCACAGCAAGACTGTGCTACTTTAAGTCTTCTGCAACTAAAGGATCAGAAGGGATCAGAAAATAATGTGAACACTTTTGCAGCAGTATGAGAAGCACATTGGTTCCATTCACACAAAACCAATTAATCTTTTGCAAATAGACTGCCCATCACTGTGAGTTTTTCAGTGGATTTACAGAAGGGAACAGTTAGCAGGAAGGCTTCAGTCTTGCAAACACAAATTACAGACTATACAACCAGGGTGAATTCTCATGTAAGATACCAGAGAGCCACTTCTTGGATATTCTTGATTTAATCCTCATCCTGTGGTGTTTAAGTCAACACTGCATTTTCCTGGGTGCAACAATCTGAAAAGTCTGAAATACCTTTCTTCATGGCTTTTGTGGTTTTGGAGGCTGGGGTGGATGGGAGGGTCATAGGTGAGGCTTTCATGTCCACATCTGTGGAAGGACTAGCTGAAAACGCAGGATCACACAGAGGAGTGAATGAATGCACCAAACCATAAATCAGGTGCAATACCTTGTTGGATCAACACAAATTATACATCTCCTTTCATTTAATCCATTTGGCCACTGCTGCGACCTTTTGACTTAGGAAAAAAAGTTGAAGCAAGGTGTTTCTGCTGAAGATGTTAATTTTTTATAAAGTTAATTCCCTAATGCAAAGTTAGGGAAACAAGCGGAATTCACATCAAAATGGGAACCTTTGATTCAGCACTCTGCCTAAAGACAAGCCTTCTGACATGGGTAAAATGTGTGTCTAATGTGTCAGCTAGATATTTTTCCAGCGTGGTGTTCACGCATTGCCTGTGTTTCAGCCATCTGGTGAGCACATGAACTCCTTCAGAAAAGGGAGAGACAGCATCAAGCACAGCAGCAGAGATTTGTGCAGTTTATTTTACAGCTTTACACCCAACAGTGAGGGCGCAGCGCCGCGCCCCGGGAGCAGAGTTTGGCAGCAACCACCAGCACGTCAGAGGAGACCAGACACAACCCTTGCACTCATGGGGACCACATTTCTTCCTCTCTTGGCAACTGCCACCGATTTCTGAGAGCACAAACATGAGGAAAATAACCCTGAGCAGACTGTCTGTGGGAGGTGCCATCGAGGCTCTTGAAAGTGTTACCACAGCGCACCACGATGTGCCAGTCTGGTTCAGTCACTGTTTTCACAACATAGCAGGAGCAAGACACGGGAAGTTGTGTGAAAGGAGTAACAGCATGGAGAGGACACTAAAACCTACTCTAACATTGGTTAGGGAAAGCTAACACAAATAAAAGCTGGCAGGCTGTAACCAGCAGGGTGGAAGATCTGCTTTCAGAAAACAGGCAGGAAAGGTGTGAGGGAACATGACTTCCTTTTATAATTGTTGGTTCTCCTACCTTGGCACAAAAAGAAAGCACTCAGATTTTATCCTCTGACTGACTCCAGGTCACTGAAACAAAACACTTCCTTTAATTTTAAGCAAAACTGCTAAACAAAATTGTTCTACTCCTACAAGAGGTGGTGGTAGGTAAACTTTCCCCTTGTCAACTCTGAGGTGTTCTCAGATGAACGTATCATTAGTGTGGCTGGGAATGATGCAGTCTCCTTTTGCCAATGGACGCTTCTGTCCTCCTTTCATTTAAAGCTTTGTGTGAGGCAGAATGGTCAGTCCCCTAGCTACTGTCATCTGTGTTTACCCATTTTCTTCCACTGTTAGAGCCTAGAATGTTTTACAGGTTGAGCCATTTCAGGTATAAAGGAAGGTGTATCTAAAATCCTTCACTGTGGCTTGCCATTACTTGAGTTAAGGCAATTTTTGGTTTTGGCAGTTTTGTCATTAAGTCATCAGAAATTTCACCCCATTTCATTAAAAACAGCCAGGTTTTTTTTGTTTTTTTTAATAAGGTGCATTAAGATTCCTAAAGTAATAATATCCCAGATTCCACATCTCAGAGTGCAGGTGCCAGATGAGTATCAAGAACGAACAATTAAGTGACTTTTAGAAAAAAACTTTTGGGTCTTTGCCATCAAGAAAATGCTCTGAAGTTTCACTGGGTACCAAGTTACAGTTTCGAAAAAACAATAAAATTCCTCCAGCATAGGACTTCTAGACAAGTACAAACCAAAATATTGTTAAGATAGAAGGTAACAGACATTGGGCACAGACTCTCTGCTCAAGCCTTTGTATTTTCAAAGATTTACACTTACAGCTGGTTATTTTCACTGCTGGTTTTATGTGACCATACAGAGGGGATAGGAAGACAACCCTGAGTGACATGTTGCATGAGCACTTCTGCAAAGGTGAAGAGGGTAAGAATTTGGCATCCAAAACTGTTCCAGCTTTACAGGAAATCTCAAGATAAGGACAAGCCACGACACTTATGTCAAAGTTGTTTCTCAGGAAGCAAATAAAAGCAGAGACCTTGCTGGTTTAGGGAACTTGAGATTTTCTGTATCTTTTATCATAAAGATCCAGAAATAACTGAATAACCAGCTCACTGAGGTTGGTTCACTTGGTTCTTCATATGAATGACAGACTATAAACTTTTAAAATGAAAGTTCTGTCGAGAGTGGATGTGACACAGTGAAAAATGTGAAGGCATGCTGCATTGCCATCAGCTCATAGCTCTGACATAAATGCTTTTTTATTCACTTCCATCCACGATCCTAAATAATACAGAGGATACGGCTTACAGAAACTAAATTTCTATATAATTAAATCCACAACCATGGAATTTGATACCGAACTCAAAACTAATTTATTTTATTTATTTTCTTGGGCAAAAGCAGAGTATGAAATTTCATCATACATGTTTGTTCCTGCAAAAGTACTACTATAATTAAAGAAGGATCTTGTGGTTAGATGTGACTAAAAGACAGCAGTGATAGAGGCTGTGTACAGCTGCTCTACAGCTTACAGAGGTTCTGTTTGAACCTGCAGAATGAGGATAATTTAGTCATAACATAAAGTAGACAAGACAATGTGTATTAAAATCCACATGCAGAAATAATTCATAACCGTGCATTATACCAAACGCAAACTCAGAGCAAGTAGCCATATTTTACTTTCATGAAAATGCATTTTACACATTTTGATGAATACTAAAAGCATCAAGAAGTTCAAGGCACTGCACTAGGCCTTGATCTAGGAGGTGTTTTGTTTCTTTCTTATATTTTAAACTAGAGAAGTTTACAGTGTCACTGATAAAAAACTAATACATTCAGATTATTAAGATTATGCTCAGTAATCAGAAGGCCAATATCATCTCTGAACACATTCCAACTGCACTTAATGCAGTTAACTGGGTTTTAAGAGAACAGAATTATAAATCCAAGTATACCTAGTGGACAGAATGTATAGATTAACCTCAGTTCAAGGGGGGGGGGAAAGCGATAATTCTTTCCTGCACAATATATTTTTCATGTAGGCCTCTCCTTTTAACAGCTTTAACCAGAGTAATTCCATGTTACTCACATGCACATCAACTGTAGCGAATCAAGTCTTGCAAATTAGAATTTTATTAGCCGTAGCAAGGTTAACAAGTAATCTTTCAGTGTAATATTTCAGTGTCATTTACTCTTCCATTTTATGACAGCAGCTCTTGATACCCTCAGGAAAGACAGAAGTTATTCACCTTTAATGGTAACTATCAACACATGTGGCCAATTGGTCTTGAGTGAGGAAGCCACAGTGGCAAAAAAACCGTTCACAAACACAACTGCACAGGTTTGCATCCCTGTCAGAAACTTGAAAGCCTGAAGCAATAAAATTATTGTCTATTTCTGCAGCAAAATCTCCTGACTAGTTTGAAACTAAAGTCACAATAACCGAAAATGTCCTCCCTCAAGGACAACCAATGATATTTGACCTTATGTGTTAATCTGTTTGAAAAAAAAGTCTGCATTTAAAAGAACGTAAAAGTGCATTGACTGCTGCTTGTAGGGACTGGAGCTACATATGTGGTATTTGCTATCAGCTTGTGAAACACATCCAGTATGATAGTGAGAGTTCCAGAGAAAACAGCTAAGCAATAATTAAATCAATATGCTTATAAGATGCCAACACAGTTGTGTGTTTCTAGAGCATAGATCAGCCTTCGACTCCTGTGCAAAGCTCTAAACCTCTGCTTTGAGCTTGCACCCGCTTTTCTCTACTTTAGAAGTCATTCTGGACACTGGAGGCTCTCTAAGAGGAAAGAGTTTATCAGCCCACCGTTATTTCAGAATTGCTCACTTTCTGCAAAGTAACAGGATTGTTTTCTGAAGGTAACAGGATTTCTTTCTGAAAAGTATTTTGAGACCATGACCTTAGTGGAGAGACTCCATGCCAGTAACAACTTAACTGGTGTGCTGGCTTCCAGACTGGTTCCAATATATCATTATGGTAAAGTCATTTCCATTATGGTTTTTGTTAGGACAGCCTAAAAGGCAGTGTGCCCCCCTGGAGTTTGTAATAGATTTGCATTCTGGGATTTATTTGAAAAGCTAATTCAACCATAACTTTGGTTGGAAAGATTTTTTTGGCTTCTATTTTATTTTGAAAGCTAAAAATGCTATAAATTTTCTTTTAAGGGAAGCTTAAGATTCACTAATTCATTCTTCCATTACAATGGCATGGAAAAAAGTGACAGGGAGACAGGACTCCAGCAATAGTGTGGCCATAATTTAAGTGGAGAGTAGGAAGTAGCTTCTCTCCCCACACATACACAGGCCTGTGAACTTTTTGACCCAGGGAGCTTCAGAAGACCTAGAGAGTACCTGAGAAAGTCCTTGACATTGTATATTTCAATGGCATTGAACTGGCCAAGGCTGTTCAGCTTCCTCAACTCAAGTCTCAGCCACGGCAGGATCCCGTTTGACTGCACACAACACATATCCCTAAATAAACTGATTTAAATAGGTTAAGATTATTCTCAAGCATGGAAAATGCTCAAATAGAGAAAATAAGACTGTGTGTAACATATCTTCCCTCTGTGATACTGAGACCATCACAGGGCAATTGCCTCAAACAAAATGCAGTAATGAGAATAGATGGGCCAAGTAAACCAAATCCCTCATTCCAATCAAGTGGACTAAAATTTGTAAGTCAGATCTTATTCTCTGAGATTTGTAGCTGGAGCTTAATAAGATGGAATATTTAGGAGAACATCCGATTTTTCTGAAGCTCTGGGTAGGACCCATCTGCTGGTGGGATTCAGTTGCAGAATCAGCTTCTCTCTCTAAAACAGGTACCTATTACCTGAATGGCTCTTTGAGATCCACAGGTGACACTGAAAAAATCCTGATTTACTATAATGGGACCTAAGTCCCTAAGACATCCAGATGCCTAAATTTAGGCATCCTGATATTGTGGATCCCACTCATTATGGGGGGATTTGAATGATTCATGGCAAGCCTTCTCAAGTCAGTTTCTCAAACCAGAGCATCCAAGGACCTAGAAGGTATGTCAAACCCCAGTTAAGCCTGAAAGACATTCAGAAATCAAATCAAGATGTAAAAATAAATACCACAAACTGTAGTTTTCACCTTGCACCATATTTTGAGATACGTTATTGCAATTAGAAAGAAAAACTGAAATAAAATCGGAAAAGTAAGTGCAACTAGACATCAAAAGATTGCATCTTGTTTCAAGGTCATAAAGATATTCTGTGGCATAGTGAGCTTATAATAAAAAAGCAAAATCCCAAAGCTAACTATAGTTCTGGGAAAAAAAACGAAGTCTAAATGGTTCATGAATCACAGTGAAAAACTACTGTCCATGTAAATAAACACTAAAATAAACAATACAGAAAAAAAATGCTGGTTCTGGATTTTGATAAATGTATTTCTTATGTAATTTCTTCGCTGCTAACTTGATCATCAGTTTTTATCTGTTAATGCTGGCTAGATTGCTGGATCAAATAACTTTAACAAGTCCTATTTCTTGATTCCATTGACGGCATTGGTAGGAGCTCTTTTGACTTGTTCACTTCTCTTAACTGTGGCTTAAAGCTGAGTTCACACCGGTTTTATTCAGCAGAGTTCTGTCAAATTATTTTCCAAGAGTGTATCTGCAACAACAGGTTCACAGTATTACGGGATCCCTCAGTGTCTCAAGTTGCAGACATTCCCCCACCTCACAGCACTTCTGGGACAGTTGGGCAGGCGTTACCGACACACCGTTCCTCTTCCATTGGCAGCTGCATCTCCACTGCTCTCCTAGGAAGCTGTAAAGCCTAATCATTCTCTGCTACTGAGAGATCTGTAGGGGATGCAGCTTCTTAGAAGCTGGTCCAATTTATTTGATGTCATCATCCCCCAGGGAACTGCGCTTGCGATTGAGCTGAATGTTAATGATCAGCATTCCATGTTCTAAAAATGGCGGAAGGTCTATGGAATAGTCTCTTTAGCTATTTCTTGGATCCCATTTTCAAGGATAAATATTCATAGGTCGTCTATAAATATAATAATTTCCCTTACAAAAAAAAAACCACTTCAAAGAGTATAAAATCCTTCCCGGCATCTTACATGTACCAAATCATGCACAATAATGATTCCCTGTATAATGACAATATTAAATTGTGTCTCAAATTCGTGTCAGTGAAAATTCATTTAGCGTTTTTCACTTACAGGCATCAAAGGAAAATGAGTTAAGACAGTCCCTCTACTGGCTGTGACAGAAACATTTGTCTTCCAATGGCTGTAAATAAGAAAAAAAGAAATAAGAATTGATTGATAAAAATTTGACTGGAAAAGAGGTTAGCCATTTATTAGTATGAAGAAACTACTATCACAAATCTAGTATGAATAATGCACCATACTGGTAGAGAAGGGCTTCCATACAGCCAAAGGATGAAATCAATAGTCACAAAACTCAAGTTCTGATTGAAGCTTTTGATAACTAGTTTCTGATTCTAAAAGGAGTAGGATAAGGTCTTTTATGAAAAGGCAAAATAATGTAAGATTCATCTAGCGACTAATGCTCTCTACTTCCAATACCCTGAGAACAAAGTATGTGAGTTAATTTTAACATGTGGAAAGAACATTTAATTTTATCAGAAGGAAACAATGAAGAACCTAATTTATTCTCCACATGTGTGCATAACCCCCATTGATATTAATAAGAGTTAAGCAGCCTATGGAGAGGAAAATAGGGCTCCAGATGTGGCAAAATGTTTTAAGAAAATTATGTGCAGCTTTCTAATGACCACAAAATCTATTTCTTTTCCTATATCACTGTAGAGAGAAAAATAGCTTCATATCCAGCCAGTCGTGAAATGTTTCTGGCTTTCCCAGGTGTGGAGCAGTGTGTGTGAGCAGTGGTACACACACACAGACACACATAGAGACACATACACACACACTCACAAATGTGTATATGGATGGTGAATCATGGACACATAAGCACATCCTTCTCAGTTGTTGCCTTTTTCCAATGAGGGTGATCCATGGTACAGGGTTGCTTGAAATTCCACTGCTATTCCTACTGGCTGCTCTTCCCAGCTAGGGGTAAAAGAAGGAAAATTTTGCTTAATTAATTAATTTTTTTAAGTGAGTGTCCAAATTGCTGTCAGAGGTAGCCAATGGGGCCAATAAAGACTGGTGAACAACCTTCTTTGCCCTATGCTACATTTGACTGTAATTCTACCAACTTTGGTGAGTGTGGAGGGTTAATCTTGATTAACCACGGGCAGATTTCCTCAGTTTCCCAGTGGCACTCCTGAAATGGGATGCGCTTTGACTTAATCCTTAACATTTGTACCACTCACTTCCATTTTCTTTTCAGGATGAACTGTGATATAAGAGGTTGGTCTTTAGCAAGTCATTCCATCTAATTATTCATTCTTCTGAGGCATTTCCTCCTGAACAAATAAAAATACTTTGCTGTTTCTATGGTAGAGCTCTTTCTCCTAATTTTTTGAACTTTAGCAGAACACAGTGATCCTTATGCTCTTGCCCAAACCAGCCACTGCTAAATGGGGCCTCTGCAGACCCTGAAAGGGTTGTCCTTTTATTGGTGTTCACTGTAGAATTTTAACCAAATGTCATTCAACTTTCTTTTCACAGCATTCCCTGGGGAACTGCCTGGGCCATGAAATCCTGCAGTGCATGTTCTCTGTAGCCAAGAACTTGCAAACTTGAACCAAATCATTCTCAATGCTTTTACAGCCCCCATTCCGTCCAGCTAAGCTTATGACATGTTAATGTTATTTGCACACAGTCATTTTTGACTCTTTTACACAGCTTTCATCCAATTTTATCTTTAATTTATTGTTCAATTTTAGAATCATATAACTTGAAGCATTTGCCTCTGATAAAATTCCCTAGAATTTGCATTTCACATAATGTTTTTGCATGCTTCAAAATGTCAGAATAATAATGAGAGGAGGACTTCCAAGGTTTTGTTTCCTTTTTACATCTATGGAATGAAAGACAGGTAGGCTATGGGCACCTCTGTTTACTTTCCTTTTGAATCATACACAATAGGATCTTCAGTCACTGATAAAGGCTCATTTGTACTCTGAATGTTTTCCTGTCCACTTAAGCTGTTTTTATATAACATGCAAAATGACTATTCAATATTCAGTTAATTATGCACCAAATGGAGTAAACCAAAGAATTAACTTAATCAAGCATTCATTTTCCTGATGAAAAAAGCCCCAGACAAACCAATCCAACCAGAAAAAAAACCCCAAACCAGACAAGAGCTATGACAGGTATTGCAGATAGGCTCCTGGCCTGACTATCAGGAGACATTAATTCGCTTCCTGGTGGGGCTGTTTACCTCTGATGGTGATTTTAAACTGGAGATTTCATTTGGTCTTCATTTACATTTCATTTACTTTGTCAG
>VXAC01007379.1:3737-66620 GCA_013399225.1 Rhipidura dahli
TTTTTTTTTGGGACGGGGTAGGGAAATTGCTTATTCCCAATTCCTGTACTGGTAGAAGTGTGTGTGAGATTGCAGATTCTCTTTTGTGAATCAGTTAGCTGTGGATCAGACACAGAGCAATAAGACTGTACTGCTCTAAATAATGAAATAATGTGAATTTTCACTTTTTTTCCTAGTGTCTTTGTAGTGACCCATTAGCTTCAGAATAATTCTTGTCTGTGGAAGAAAGGTGTGGGTTTGTTTGTTGTGGTTCTTTTTTTTATTTCAATGTATGTTCACTCAGATTGGTTTTTTCCTTCAAAAGATGGTTTTTGTGAAGTGCACAATATTGATTTAATTCCATGTGCAATACACAATCTTCTATGGATGGCAGAAAAGGATGTGTATGGAAAAAAATCCAGCTCCTGAGATACAAGTGCTTACCTTGACATCACTGAAGGCCCGAGGGAGATAAACACTGATGACTTCATATGGCTCCCAATAAGGCAGGTGGGAAACTTTCTGTTCTTTCAGTGGAATTTGGTTTGCACTCCTGTTTTTTTTTTTTTTTTTTAATCAAACAACACAACCCCCAAACAAACAAAAGACTTCAAGTACAAAACACCAAATCTGTGTGAATCTCTCTTAACTCTTTAAGCACTTCATTTTGAGAATGTGAAAAGAGGTTTATTTTCATGTATTAACTCCAGGACTAAATATTTACCAGGTCAAAGCACAGGCAGCAGTTGCTGCCTTCATTTTCTCAAAGGAATTTTGCATTAATTTCCGTGCATGTACCTTATGTCTTTCTAAATTGACCATTGTCCTGAATATGAAGGTGAAGATGTAAATTGCAGATATTCTGTGTATTCTTTGAAATAATGCTATTTTAATATTTGAGATGATGATTCTTTGTTCACTAGGTGGAAATGCATTCGTTGTTTCTTTCTTTTAAAAGTTAGTATTGAGGAATTGGTAGACAAAATATAGTTAAGTAAGCTACTGCCTCTTTCTTCATCCCAGTTGTGCTGTGATCTGTTTTTGCTGTTGAAAGCAAACTTAAAGTCTTATCTTCAGCTATTTCTAGAAGTGTAAGCAGAAATGACACAGTTAGAAAACTCCTGCCATGAGTTTTATGGTTGTCTTTTTGGTCTGTGCCCCTGGTAAGAGCTGGACTCAATCATGTTTGAATCAGGAAAAGAAAACAGAGAATGAAACAGTCTTTTGGACAAAAGTGACATAGCAGCTATTGTTTACTGATCAATGGCTTCTGAAGTGAAAGCTTCATTATCAGTAATGATAGCTGCCAAAAACCTGCTTGTTCTCAAAATAGCCATTACCACTTAGCCTGGATCTCTTTGCAGATACCTCCAGCTATTTAAGATCAAAATAGCACTTAATGGGTTTAAGTAATCAATAGCCCCAAAGACATCTGAAGATCTTGGTGCATAAAATATTAATAGTTTATGTTTGTCTTTTTAAGAATCTGCTAAGCACTGTTAACACATTACAAAAATGCTAAGATTGCAAAGTGCCTCTATTAAATGATGTTAAAATGCCTCCAACAAGCCTGAGATGCGTGTTTTATGTATCGATGTAAATAAATGCTGTTCCCATTCTGTTGAAGTACACAGTTACTTTGAAGTTGAGTTTGATTTGCTGACAGGCTTGTTTTACTGCAGGGTGGCAAGGTAGTCTTAAAAAATGTAATTTTTCTTCAATCCTTGTATTTGAAACTACAGAATAGCTAAGAGAAATTTTTAAGTGCACCTTTCTGTAAGTAAATAGTAAATATCTGCTCAGCTCAATTCTGTTTAATCTGGGGTCTTAATTAAGGGGTGTGGTTAATGCCCGTGCTCACTCTGTGAGCAGAGGAGGAAGAGAAGTGTTGGCTGGGGTGCAGGCTGATGGATATCAAGGTGAACTTCCAAAGTCCCACAGCAGCTCAGAATTAATAACCTGTTGTAGCTATCAAGCATTTCAAGAGGAATGGTAATTTCTAGTGGAATTTAAAAGAGGAGAATGAATCTCAGCCTAATTGTCTTTCGGAGTTAACCTGACTGCTCATCTTAGATCTTACTACAACCAACTTTCAAATTCCCTTTTAGCCTCCTGTGTCTGGTAAATGAGATTTGTTTACACTTTACTAAAATTAAATGCACTGTTTTCTCTGCTGGAGACTGAACATCTTAAGGAAGGGTCTTTTTCATTAAAAACATCAATGCATAAGTATTCAAGGGGAAATTGCTATTGATCAAAATAGTAAGATGTTTTTATCTGGTCGGTTTTCTACATTACTTAATACAGCTATTTTAGTCATATTGGCAATTTTTATTTAATGGCTTCTCAATCTTTGTGCTGTGTACAGAAAATGGAAGGGATTATGATATTTTTATTTCATTTATATTCAGCTGCTTTCAAGGTGAAACTGGGGATGAAAAAAAAAACAAAAAAGAAAATTCACAACTCCTGCCAGACATGGCTTGACTGTGGAGTATTTGAAGACCTTTACTTGGAGCATATGGTATTAAATTGCTGCTGGTTTGGGTGTCTTGAGTTTAAGCATAGGAACAGTTGGAAACTGTCAGTCAGTAGCTGCCAAAAATTGAAATTTAATGAGGAAAGCTTTAACCTGCATATGTAGTAGGTACCTGTCTCTCAAGTGTCACCTGCATACAAGATGAAAGACTTTTTTTCTAGTGGCAGATTTGTACTGAAACCTGATAGACCTTTTAAGCTTTGCCTTTTCTTTGCTATTAACCAATTGTGTGGTATTATTTATATTGAATCGCACTTACGGGAGGAGAGGGGGGCTGGGAGACTCTCCTGTCCATCTTCCAAGGGTACTTTTTAAAAACATCATTGCAATTGCTTCTGAAGAGCTGTTTGTAGGAAACTTTAAGGCCAACAGTCAATTTTTGTTTTATCTTTCCTCTCTCCTCTTAATAAGGCAGAAAAGGTGGTGAGTCTGCCTGTGAATAGCTCTCTGCTCCAATGCTTCCCTTGCTGCTCCGGATTGTAAACACCTGAGTTCTTGTTATCTCCCTCCTGCTGGCAGTGCCATTAGGGAGGTTTTAAATAGTACCAGCACGATGCTGGCTGCTGTCGAGATTCAAAATCCTGTTATGACTGTAAACTGTGAACCGTGAAATATTGGAAGACAGAGGTTGAGTGAGTATTCTGCTTATCTACCTAAGATTTGGCTTTCTTTTTGCTTTGGGAGGGGAAAAAAAAAAAAAAAGGTTGGCTCTCCTAGTTTAGAAAGAAAAACAAATAGAAGAAAAACTTGCATGTGTGTGAAATGGCAGTGGATTGAACAAAACCTCTAATAAATGTCCTTTTTTCTGTATTATCTCATTCCTGACTGACAAGAGAGGAAACATCATGTTTGGAGCACAGTAGTTAAGCACTGCAGTCTGTTCTGCAGGCGTCCAAGAGCAGTGCTTGTACAGTTGTAAAATATAACCTCCCCTGTCTTCCCATTTGATGTTATCAAAGGAGGTCCCTTCCTTCCTAGCTGTTGCTGTAGTTTGTCTATCTGAACTTGTAAGGAAATATTAAATAACACTTGGTGGAGACCTTAGCTCTTTTTTCTACTGAGAAAATCCTCTGTTCTTTTAGGAGGATCTATGCAAAAGGCTTATTAAATCGTTTCATTTGTAAACTGTTTGGTTTATCTGGGTAGCCGTGGATCCCCAATTCTGTAATTTTTGGTGAACTGCTTGAGCTTTTTCTTGGTGCTGCTGTGTGTTTTGCTTCTGCTGCTTTCCTTGTGTTTTCTAAGGCAGAGACATAAGCATTTGCTTGAGCCTCTGCTGTCAAGTCTTTCTGCCAACCTGTCTGGCTGATGGTCTTGCTCAGACCAGTTTAGTGTTTGTAAATAGGCTTGATGCAAGTCATGTCACAGCAAAAATAATGAAGCCCCCTGTATTAAGTGCTGCGCTAGTTCAGTGGTGCTGATAAGATCGGTTCATCCCTACATCAGTGTAATTTAGAGAAATTGCTGTGTTGTGAATGGAATTTTAAGAAGAAGTCCCCACGGAAAAAAAGGGTAGTTAAATTAAAATGATGTTTAAATCAGAACAGCACAGAGAAGACATTGAATATAAATCAACTATGTTAATGGCAAACAAAGCTAATTCTGGAAAGAGTGGTATGAGAAGGTTCTGCCCTGGTTCTGTTGTTTGCACCTAATGCGTTTGTAATATGTTGATGTTTTAATTTTTTTTTTTCATCATGTGGATTTGATGTTTAGATAAATAATATCGTTTTTTCAATGTCAAAAGTCAGCTTGACCGCAAAACTTAAAAACTGCTGTAGTACAAGTAGGGGAGAAAAAAGACGTGCATACAAAGAGTTAGTAGGCAATAATAAACTTCAGAATCTTTAATTGTGTAATATTTATTGCTTGGATTTAAAAAAAATATTTCAGATATTCTTATCTAAATAAACAGATTCCAGGAATTGCTCGGGTGTGAAATAAACCTGTAATGCATCTTGGACATAATTTAAATGTCCCCACCTCCCCTCTCCAGATAAAAAAAATAGGGAAATCATGTTTGTCTTGGTTGCTCTGAAGCAAAGTGAGACAGAGGCACTAAGACAGATATGTGGAAACTATCTGCAGCAAGAGCAAGTATCCCTCATGTCTGCTGTGACAGAGAGCTTGCAGCTGGTCCTTGTATACATGAGCTGTCCTCACCTCACTGGTGGAAAAGGCTGACTGAGGACCCTTTTGGTACAATGTACCACCCAGACAGCTCTGCTTGTCTCTCCAAAGTCCTGCTTGTAACTTCTAATTTTATCAGCAAGCTCACTGTCACTGCACATCAATCCCCGCCTCTCCTACACCCATGGAAAGCTTCCTCTCCACTCACTGGTTGAAATGGCTGGAGCTAAAAAATGCACATTAACCCCAAAAAATTGACACTGACATTTTTTGGCCTTGTTTTAAACACAGTGTTCGAGCCAAGCAGTTTGAGCTCCAGCTCATTCCTGTTCAAGTCTGGTTTTGGAAGAGTCTAGAAATGCTGGGCTGGTTTTACTGTTGTGCTGGAGAAAGGGGACTTGTTTGGGATAGACAGGGGGGGTCCCCAGGGTGCCAGAGGGGACTCTTGGCTCATGATGAGAAAAAAAAGTTACTAGGACTAGACTTTATCTTGCAAGTAATATGGGATCAGCACCTCCAGTGCTCAGGATAGACATGACAGACTGCACTCAGAGGGAGCAGGGTGTTCTGTTCCTTTGTTCCTTTCCCTGCACAGTGTTTGCTCTGTAGCATGAGTTATTAGGTTACAGTATCTTATTGACTGGGAGGAGGGAGAGAAAGGATGATGGTGATGATAACGTAATGGAACATTGTAATGATAAATGTTAAAATAATAATCTACATGTAATCAATACCTAACTCTCTCATGGTTGATCAGATATGCAGATGCTGGGTTTCAATTTTACACCTACCTTATCTACTATAGAAATGCAATGTGATTGGCTCCAAAATGCAAGTGAGCTGCAGTTGCAGCTAAAGAGCTCAGAATTTGGAGATGGAATGTACTGCCCTGAGTCTTTGTCCATGAGGTGGGAGCTGGGTGTTTCTTTAGTTATCAGGTGACATTTTGCTTTGTAAACCTTGGTATGATCAAGACTTATCTCAATTCACTGCTTTTTGGCCTTGTTTCAGGTCCACTCAGTTCCATGGTCCCATTTCAGTTCCACTCAGTTCTGTGGTCCCCTCTTCCCCTTTGTTCCTACAATCTCAGTCCCTGCCTGTAGGGAACACTCAATGTGCTGGTGCTGATCACCAGCTGGCTGGAGAGGCCACTGCTAAGCATTGTTGAACCACAGCTTCCCAAGGGTTCCAGGTCTCCTGCTTGAATCTCTGTGTGCTGGAGGCCTTCCCATGAGGTTGCACTGGAAAGACTGTGGGAAGTTTTGAGTCTCTTGGAGGAGAAATTAAGGAATAAATTACCTTTCAGTAAATTTCATCCAGAGCCTATGCATGATGAGCAGCATCGTGCCTAAAGAGGAGACAACTTGATACCAGACAGAGCTGCAGAAAGAGCTCAACTGGCCAGTAGGAGGCTCTGATGGATTTCACTGCAGCATTTGTATTAAAAGCAATTCAAAAAACCAAATTTGCCTCTTTTTGGTCTGAGTTTTAATGGACTATTAATTGCCAACAGCAAGAGCAGGGCCTGAGGCTGAGAAGCTGATGGCAACCGGCAGCTCTCAGAAGGATCTTGGCAACTTGCAGTATCTGTCTCTGTTTCTCTTTGGGCGCTTTTCCTGCATCTCTGGGGAAAAAGAGAGACGTAGCTGCAGAGAATATTTATAATCATCAGCTTGTCAGAGTTCTTTGTACTACCCCGTGCAGAGGAGCAATGCCTCAAGTTCTTGTCTTGCTGTGATGTACACACTTTCTACAAAGTTGGGTTAGCTTTTCCTGATCATTTTTGTGCATAGTGGGATATGAATTTGAAAAAAAAAAAGTGGACCTTAACTCTCTAGGAGCTGCCACATGAACTTGGTGTCCTGGGTAAGCTGATGCAAGAAATGTGAGAGGTAGGAAACTATGTATGGGAATGTGGGAATGTTTCTGCTCATGTCTTGTAGATCCCTACTGCAGTTGTTCCTTTTTCATCTTTTGGAATTAATCATTGCTTACAGTGTGGGTTTTTCGTGTCCTGGAGAGTGGGAATTAATGTTGGCAGAAATTGTTGTGAGCTGTTGCTGGAGATCAGACTTGGGTTTTCAACTCCTTTCTGACTGCAGAGATGTGCTATTGGTGTGCACACTGTTTGAGCCTGCATATCCCTGTAATGTTCCAACCAAGCTTTTCCAAAGCAATGCATCAGGATTTTCACTTTATCTCCACAGCGCGTGCTGAAGGAGCACTTGGGAGTGGAAGTTAGGGAGAAATAAAATTTATTAAAAGCACTAAGTGTGCTTCAATTTAGATGTCATTTAATCACAGTTGCTCCAGCCTTTTTCTCCTTCAGATTCCTGAAAATTTGAAGGAGTAAGTTCAGTTAGTCAGGAGTACGACTCATTAAATGGTCCAAGGATTTTAGACTTGGATTTATTGAATTTGAGGTATTTGAGCTTTGGTCAAATATTCTTTTCTTCTGACTGTGACACAGTCAGCAGGGGATCTTCCCTGTTTTGCTTTGTTCCACTTCAAGGAAAATATTAAATTCCTCTCATAGTCACAAGAGCTTTGAGACAGGTGTTTTAGGAGAAAAGACAAAATACTTCCTTAAACAAAAGTGAGATTTTGGGGAGATCTACGTGGACTAAATTTCATAGAAGTCATTCTGAGGTGGTTATGATATGGGTGCAATTGAATATTATCTGGATGCTAATTTGAACCTTTTTAGGAAGTATTTATAGTTCTTTAGGGCAAAACTCCTATCACAGGAGCAAGGTGGGGCTGGCATGGCAGTAGTGAGAGACCATGCTGGATAAGAGCAGTGTAAGACAAGGTGCAGGCAGCTAACAGAACTTACGGCAATCGAGGCTCTCCAGGGATCAATCCTCAGCTGGTGTGAATTACCACGGCTTCATTAATGCAAGTGAGTGATGTCAGGCTGTACCCAGCTGATGTTCCAGCCTTGTGGCTGTAAAACCTTGGGTGGACAGCATGGCTCAGTGTTTGCTTGTGCTGTTCATGTGTGCACACGATTATTTAATGTATTAAAATCTATTTAATGTGTTAAACATGGGAATTTCAGACTTGGTAGGACTGTGCCACCGCAGAAGGGCATTCCAAGGATTTCTGTGAGCGGGGCATTAAGGAACAGCAGAAAAGATGCTACACCCAGTTGGAATCCCTTCCAGCTTGAGGTATTTGGTGCTTTTACATGACTATTTGAAGTTCCAGCCTGGCTGGTACACTTCCCTTCCCTGTCTTTGCCTTTTGAAGGAGAGCCTGATGTTTCAGTGCTCCCTGAAGCCCACATTTTGGGCTGAATGCTACAGGAACTGAATTGCTGGATGTGCAAACGCTCTGACAGCACTTTGCTACTTGTGGTTGCAATTAACTGCTGCTGGCGTTTGACTCCCAAAATATTCAGGCTCTGGCTGTGGGGGGACTTCAGCTGTCCCAAGTGGGACATCCCTTCTGTGGTCTTGCTGCGTGCTGCCGGATTCTCTGAAGGAGAAGCAGACTGAGATTTAATCTGTCTGGAGCCGAAATGCTTTGATGAGCCATTTCCCTCGAGATGACGAGCTAATGGTTTGTCCATAAAGCCATGCAGCTTTTCCCATTTCTTTGGGAAATGAATAGAGCTGGAACAGAATCATATGCTGCATTGTGATAGCCTAATGCTCTTACAGAGCTGGGTGTTATTACCCAAGCTGCTTTAGTGGACAAATTAGACATGCGGAATTTCCAGATTTTACTTTATTCAGATTTTAATTAACTCAATGTAATAAGCTGTAAGCACATTAATATCAACAAAATACTCTGTACTGTATCTGCTAATATTTAGATGAAAAAGCCACGAGTATTGTTTTCATACAAAGACCGGTGAGGCTAGAAATAATGGGGATCTTTTTTAGGAATTTGGAATGTGCTTTTGAAATAATCTTGCATTTTCAGTGGTGGATTTCAAATAATAGCTGTGCAGTGGAAAGTGCTTGTATGGGTTTTTTATTATCAAATGCATATTTTTTTTTAAGCTTATACTTGAAAAATTGATGGAGTCATTTGCATTCACTAGCTTGGACAGATGGTGTGATCCGTAACAAAATACTCAACAGCATACTAAAAAGGATCATTTCAGCACCTATCCCCTGCAAACAGCTTTCATCCAGACAACAAGAGAAGGCTTTTAAAATCCAGCATGCTCACACCAGCCTTTCCAAGGTGAAAGCATCTCCTGAGCACGGGCAGGTGCACTTCTGCAGCAGCTCTGCATGAGCTGGAGCTCGGGCTGCACCCACCCACGCTGGTGGGCATCTCCACTGGGCAAGGCTGGAAAGTTCCAGCTGCAAAAAGAGCCAGCTCCTGCATTTGCTTAAGAATCTTTTCTTGGGAACTGGGAGTTCTGCACCTGCTGCTGGGCCTGCTTCTGGATGCAGTTAATCCAGTGGCAGGAGATGCTCAGGGCGCTGCTATGTGAGGAAATCAGTAACCAAGGGGGATCAGGGCTTCCCAAACTGCTGCAAGGCTCTGAGAGCAAATGAGGGTAGCTGTGCTCTGTCTTGTATCCCAACAGGAATGTAGATGTCCTTTGATTAGCTCTCTAGGCTGTGTGTACAAGACTAATTGTATGCAAATGTTGTAAAAGTCCAGCTTATTTTTATTTTAAAAAACCCTACACATGACCTTTATCTTTTGATCAGAAGAGAAACAAAGAACCCCATATTAGTTGTGTTTTCCACCATCTGCTTGCTCTAGCATGATTTAGTGGTTTTTGTCATTTGGAGACCTTGGAAAAATTTGGAAATTATTTCAGTAGCCTCTGTTCTGCATCACTTGTGTCTTCATCTTGCATGGAGACCAGGGAAAGCCTGATCATCAGAGTATTTTTAAGGAAAATTCCTTGGAGAGGACAATTATTTTAGTAATAGTTGGAACTTATTTTTGTTAAAATAACCACTGGAATTCTATTAAAGAACACATTTGTGGTTGCAAATTAGCAAAAAAGAAAAATATTTCAGATACTGCCAACTGAGCAAAGCTGCAATATGTTCTTAAAGCCAAGCTGTTTTCTCATTTTTGCACATCTCAACCAGTAGTAAAGTCTTTGGGCCTAAATTAGATACTGTTTTACTTCTGAAACCTCAATTTCTGTTCTATTGTCAGCAGCAGCACCAGTGCAAACCAACTTACAGAAAGTAAGATTTCAGCAATGTTCAGTATAGGGATAATTGCAGAATCACTTGGAAAAGTCCCAACTGGTACAGCAGCATTTCTTGGAGATAATTTCACTCCCCTACAAACTGTTTTGTACTACACTGCTAGCAATAAAGTCAAGACCTTTAAAGTCTCAAAATGTTGGTTTATATAAATGGTTGGTATTTTTAAGATATAAGTCAGCCCTGGAAAGCTTCATGTTCACATAAATGTGTATTTTTTTCTCTCTCACTCTTTCTCTCTCTCTTTTTTATTTTTTTTTTTTTAGCTGTGGGAAACAGGGGGCTAATCACTAAATATTTATTTTGTGACACTATTTGGGGGAGATCTGGCAGCTGTTGTTCATCTTTCAGCTCAGCCCAGCATTTATGCTGCTAAACAAGGCATGTTGTAACAAACATACTGAAGTTTTCTGTGGTGCCAGATGCACTTGCTGTGAGGGTTGCAGAGGTGTGGGGTGTCCCAGTTCAGCTGAAGCAGCCTGTGGGGCTGTGTTTGAGGTGAGATGATGGCCAGGCTGCTGCCACTGGGGCTTGCATGGTGGTTTTGGACAGTGTCCTCTCTCTGTATATTTTTTTTTTTTTTTAATAAGAAAGGATAGCTTTGTAAATTATAAAGGTTGTCTCTTGAGAACCTCCCTGGCTGACCCTGGGGCCTTTGCAAAGTCTCAGGCACTTGTGGGTTCATTTAAAGGGTTCCTATACTTTGTCAAATAGCTTTTTACATGGGAAAAAATACAGTTTTTAGGATGTAACGGTGTAATAGGTACTTTCATGTGAGAGTAATTTATAGAATATGAAGTGATGCAGGTTTTTTACTGTTTTCTGAGCTTTTGCTTTCAGTTTGGCTGAACTGGTTTCTGTAAACACTCGTGATGCTCACGTCTGGTGTCAAGTGCTTTGGGCTCTCAGTTTGGGACCAAAACCCAGAGTAGGTATTGCACCTAAAAATAAACTTGGTTTGGAAATTTCATGTAGCTTCAAGTTCTGGATGACAGCTGTATTAATGATATTCCATGAGGATGAAAAATGGACTGTAGTCATGCTCTCTAAGCTAGTTTATATTAGACATTTGGACCACTCAGTTCATTAGTCTTTTGGTCAATAAATCCTTTGATTGATCCCTTAATTGCTGAGTTTACTTTAGTTACCTAAGCCGTATGGGTGTTTGTTTTAAATGAAAATATCTAAATTTTTCTATTCAAAGCTTTCTTTACCTGTTGTTTTCAGTTCAGTATAAGAACCTGGAGAGCTCTACATCTGTCCCAACATGATTTCTCAGGATTTGGGTTAGGCCAGTAGACTATTCATTTCTTGTTTCTGTCACAGATTTCTTGTGTGATGAGTAAAGTGCTTTATCCTTTTGCCCATCAGTTCCCAGTAAGCAAATGACATCCTGTAACACAGCTTGCCCATGCTTGTATATGTTGTGAGATGTTTGGCCAGAGGAAATTTGTCACTGATTATCAGAGCCTGATCCCTACTGACCCCAGTCTGAGACTCCCTTGGCCTTCAGTGCAGCCAGCAGCAGGAAACCAACATAGGAACAGCACAAGCCTGGAATCTTTACTTGGTTTTAGTACTGTCTAGATGGACCTTGGCTATTCCTGGTGCTTATTGCATGCTGTATTCTTGGGGAAGTACCTTGCTTTTTCTTTTTTTTTCCCCTTGATATTGCTGATATACTCTTTTTTTTTGTGTTTTGATGCAATTCTGGCTCACTGTGTAAACCAGTCTATTAAGTATTGCTTTTTCAGAGTATCTTATTGGTAATAAAGATGTGGTAACCATTTGGTGGTACATTTCCAGATGAACATATTGAACAGCCCTTAATTTGAAAGCCCATTCTAGGTCATCTGTCATCTACTCTGACCCCACATCAATTTTCTGTTTTTTTTTGTTTGCTCCTTTTGATTTTGTGCCTTTGCAGCTCCTGAGAAGCGTAGTGGTCTACAGGTTTTGGCATTTCCTCATGCCACCCAAGAGAAGTAACTTCAGATGGGTACTGCCAGGTGTAGAAGAGCCTCCCTGCTAGGGAAACAGAGGCTTGAAATTGAAGTTCATCTAATGTAAAGGCAGAACAACTTTTCAGCTTTTGAAACAGTGCATCTGCAGATGGAAGCATGAAGTTACTGAACATGGCTTTGTTGTTTAGTAGCTCAGCCCTTCCAAGTCAGTGACAAGGCTTCTGCTGAGCCATAATTTCATTTACTATGCCTGGTTGTGACCAGGGTGACACCAGCTTATTGCTGCATTGTGTTATTCCAGCACAAATATCCTGGTGGTTTTGCCATTGAACGCTGTGGGATTAGTCCTTTATGTGAAAAGGACTGTCATGTTAACATAGTGTTACAAAGTCATGCTTGGGCTTAAAATATTCTCTCCTGAAGGGCAGGGGGCAGCTGTGCTGCAGTCTGGAAGCATGTGAAAAGCTGTGACTCCCACCCTGCATAGATTAGTTATGCTGTCCTGTTAAGATTTGGAAATAAGAATCCTGTATGCATTGGCTAAATGTGTCAAAGACAGGACCGGCTCCGTGCCTTTTCAGGCTTTAAATTGCTGAGATAACTCTCCTATGTTCCTTGGTTTCTGTGTCAGATTTCCCCTGTGCAAGCACTTGGCATGGTAGGGCTGTTGTGTATGTCAACCTTATTCCTGGCATCTTTCAAATGTACTGTGAGAAGCAAGAGAGGCTCAGTGCCCTGGGTCCAAAATCAATGTTAATAAATTATCAATTGATTTAATAGATCTACCAGTCAGGCAAATCAGGATCTTTAACTTTTAATTAGTGACCTTGATCTGAAAGGGAACATTTAGGTTAAAATAAAACAAATTGCTCGTGTGTCAGCCAGATGGAGGCTGTGCTTTTCCTTCCTTAAGGTGCACAGAGCTTGTTCCTGCCCTTGTTCAGCAATACAGGAAATGTCAGGCTGAAATGCCTTCAAAGAATCTGGGGTGAATGCAGAATTATACTGGCTAGCAGCAGCTGAGCATAAAGACTGATTAGAGCAGTTACTCAAGATGGATTCAGATGATTAGGTAATATGGAATGAACGTCAACAAAAATAAGATGAATAACTGTGGGCATATCCTGACAGTGATTTATTAGGCCTTCAGTGTAGTGCACTGCTAATAAACTCCCATGGGATGCTGGACTGATCCCCCTTTAGAACATTTACAGGTGGGTCAGTGAAGTGTCAGCAAATGTGTTGGAGACCTTGTGTCCCTTTTGTCTGCTTGCCACCATTCCTGAACTCTAAGTATCATCTCCACTCTAAACAGGGTGATAATAATAATAATAATAAAAAAAAATTAAAAATATTTTTCCATAAACATTGTCATCAACCTGGAAGTATCTCTGTAGATGGCACAGGTTTTATATCCACAGTACTTAGTTTGTTTCTTGAAGAGAAATCTAAAGTATCTCTGAAACAGGCTCTCTGAACCTTTTGGTAAAAATCAAGCATGACTTGAATAACTTCACATCAAAACCAGTTCTTTTAATGATCACTGGCCTTCTATTCAGGACTTTAAAAATTATAGTTGAAATAGTTGAATAGAGTAGATACAGTTGAAAATAATGATTTATATTGAAATATTGAAGAAGAACAAGACCTCTGAGTAAATAATGTTTCTGAATCATAACAATGAATCTTAAAAAAATAATTTGCTTGGATATTTTCTATTAAAAACCCCCAGAAAATGTGAAAGGTGTTTTCATTTTAGTCCATTTCATAAGTCTGTGCAATGTGAGAGTGAGTATCTTGTATTATTTTTCCATGGCTGTTAGTTCTTTGTCTTCTACACCTTTCAAGTTCTCAGTGTTCGTGGAATGCAGCATTGAGTTGTCAGAAGAAAAGACAGAAATACATCCTATTCTCTATGAAACAGCAACGTATCCAGATCACAGGCTTTTCTTGATATGTGGAAGGCTCTCCTGTAGGTTGAAGCCCTGATAACTAGAATTGGTGTTCCTTCTGAAGAGAGTGGCTTGGGAATCTAAAAGCCCCTGTTTAAAAGGAGCACAACCCTTTCTAAACCTCCACCACTCCTGCATGTTGTGTTAGCGAGGAACAAGGGCGAGATGAGCTAAAAAATGGATGTTCAAAGCTGGACATGAGTCTTAACAGTGAATTTAAGTCTTTGTTGGGGTGCTGCAGGTGTTTTTAGCAAGGTGCAGGCTGTCTCTGGGTTTAGGAAAAGGAGTATCTCTAAATGGGAGGTTTGGGGAAGTGAACAAGTCTTTGTGAGGGCTTTAAAAATATGAAGGTGTGGGATGTGCCATGACCATCCCTGAGGAGATGGTCCCAAGAGGCTGGTGGGTTTCTTGTTGAACTCTGTTTTGTCTCATCTGAAAGCTTTTTTCATCTGACTTGTGTGCAGCCATGGGGAAAGTGTGGCTTTGACTGTTCCCAGGAGGAGCTTTGTGGTCTGAGGCTTGAGGCTTGGGTTCTTGTAAAAAAGATTTGGTGAAATCAAGCTTCAACAAATGTTGACTCTTGGAATATGATATAGTTTTGATTGTGCTGCTGCTTCTCTGGGAAGGACCTGCTGTTAGTGAGTATAAAGTTGAGTTCCATGTGACATAGCTGCTATTCTTTTAATTGAGGTAAAGCAGCACTTTTCTAGTGTATGTTCCTGTTTTTGTTTCTGTATTTACTTGGGTTTTTTGTGGTTTGTTTTTCCCCCCCCAACCTGCAGTGTGTGTGTCAGAATTAGGCAGAATTTCCCTATTCTAGCATGTATCTTTCTGGGTGCTCCATTTGAACCTGCTTTCATTGGGTTCTAATCTACATTAGACTACTCTTGAGGTTTCACAGTCTTATGTAGCTACTAGTGAGGGAAATACCATAATTTTCAGTAACATGGTGGTTTACATGTAGTTTTACATGTAAACAGTATATAGGTATACAGTAGTTTTTCTGACTTCTGACAATTTCTATAAACAAGACTGTAGCTAGTTATTGTATTTGAAATACATGTCAATTTTCAGTAATTAAGAAAAGCTCAAAACAACAACAAAAGAACACAAAATCCAAACACAAATAGCTTATTCTGTTTTACTTCATGAGATGTTGTGGTTTAATAGAGGCAGAGGCTTGCTGTCTTGCATGCTGTATTTATGGCTAACTCACCCCCTCCAGGAAACTGGCATTAGGTGCTGTGTCCAGTTCTGGTTATCTAGATTTTAATGTCATCCTTGGGGACGTGGTTCCTTCTGTGGCTAAATATAACCCATCAGGAAACAAAATGCCCACCTTGTTTCTGGTGGCTCTGTGGGGGCAGGAGGCAGAAGCTGCGCTTTGGTCTTGCTGTAATTAATTGGGGGTGAGCGAGTTCCCAAAGTAAATGATTTTTCATTTTCATTTCATGCCACATAAGTCATCTGTCTTGCACAGATGAGAGTGGCCCATCTACCCATGGGCTCATTGAGAACTGGGGAGAGCCTGGACCCTCAGAAGTTCTCTATTTCCTCTGACAGAGCTGACAGCATCTCACCTTTAATTCCCCCATCTCCTGTAATGTGCCTTTTCCTTGTTCCTGCTGGCAGTGTAAACTTCTAATTTTTTTGCTAAATCTGTCTTGCAAAACATGATGGTTGGATAAGATGCAATTTTGCTTTAATTATGATTAAATTACTTTATGAATTAACCAGAGGATCTCATGGGACTGGAATCTTTTGACACATGAGAAAATTGCCTTTCTTTAACAAGCTGCTTCAAGCATGCAAGGTAATATTAGCATTTTTCAGTTATAGCTTCAGGGGATTAAATAATAAGGGGAAGTATTGTACCTACAATTATATGATGTGCCATGTGTGTGTTAAAGTCTTAAAGACAAGTAGACACGGGAGGAATTAGTTGAACTGCTGAACCTGTGACATTGTGCAGTAAGTGTGAGTAGGGATTTTTTTTCTTTAGAAAATGGCTTTTTAAGAAAACATGCAGGTATCTGAAGAGTTTCATGTTGTAGACTTGCAAAGGCTGGTTGTCCTTTGAATATATTCAGCCGAAAAAGCATCCTGGGCTAGATACACCTGTTTCACCTTAGAGGTTGGGGAACTCAGTGCAACTTTAAAGGGAGCGAATGGTAATTTTCATATGTGTTACTTTGTTTTACTTGACTTAGTGGAGGTAGAAAATGGGCTAAAACCAGGAATAGGATGTTGTAGATGTATTGCACAGTTAACCTTTTTTTGTGACGTGCATGTGAAAAATAGTGCGTGCTACCCTTGCAGGTCTGTGAATAACCTGTGATGCATCGGATGTCTCCATACTCATGTTCTTCTGTTTTAATGCCTCTAAATCCACTCTTAAAAACACTTATTGAGATACACTGTGTCTGGTGAGTTGAAATTGTTCAAGATGCTGCAGAAATTGAAGGTGATAATTCTTAAATGAGGATAAGAAAATTGTACAACAGCTTGCGTCAAATTGAGAAGGAATGGGACAAGCTAAGTTGTATGACCTCTGCATATGCTGTATTCAGTGTGGACCTGCACCTGCATGACCCTCCTTGGTTTCAGAGGGTTGCCACTGCCTTGTGGTATCAAATCCAATGAAGTGGAAAATTGACAATAAGGGATTTAAGCTATTGTTGTCATTGCCCCAGCTGTTTGGTTGTTGTTTTGATGACAGGATTCATTCATGTTCTACACAAATCCATAAGGTAACAGTAATTGGTGGGGCTCAGAAGTTGGGGGGGAGGGGGGTTTATACAGGGATAGGGAGCCATATGACAAAGAAAAATTGTTTAAACATTTCAGCAGTTCAGTTCTAAAAGGAAGGTGTGTGCATAATACATGATAGATTAATTAATGTGCACCACTAGAAAAGGCAAATTACTTGATTTGACAACCATGAATGACGGAAACCCAACACCTTCATCTCTGGCTGTATTTGAGGCAAAACTGTGCCTGTGCAGTAACAACCACAAGTAATGCTGGTGTGCAAATGCTCTCAGTAGGGCAAGAATTTTTTCAACATACGTTTGTCATGTCTTGCTTTAATCTAAAATTAAATGCATATTGGCCATTACAACTATTATTACTGCTATTGTACTGTGATGTAACTAGCCTATCTACATGCACAGCCCAAAGACTAAATGAGGCTGGTAATTTTAAACCTAAAGCTGTTCTGTGCTGACAGAATAATACAGTAGGTAATACCCAGAAGATAAACAGCACAAATTACAACCTTGTGCGGGCAAGATCAGATCAGTGTTGATAGTTTCCTGATTGCATGTGGCTGAATGTTATCAGAGAACTTGAGAATTTGTTCAGAAGAAAGCCATGTTGTCTGATTTTTTTTTTTTTTTTAATGGTAACTGTAAAGATAATTGAGAGAGTTGATATGGAGGAAGAACAAACTCCTCTACTATGGTTGTGTGCTTCTTGTTCAAATCTTTTCTTTATGGTTTTGAATTTTCTTCCATTTGTTAGTTGACAATGAAGCTTCTCTTGATGCTGAAGGGAACTTTGTGCTGTGTACAGATTCAACCCAAGGCTCCAGAAGTAAATTATTTGTCACCTTGGATAAATACTAGCTTTGACAAATTAAAATCACATTTTTGTGGTATGCATTGCACTCTATCTCACAAAATGGTAATTGTTCTTACAGTTATTGCTCTTGCTTGTAGTGAGGCATCTGTTTCTTGTATAACTGCTAGCATTCAAATCCCAGTCAGTTTAAAATAACGTTTTGAGGCTTCAAGAGAGCATATCCAAAGCATCTCAGACATTCCTGATTCATACCTTTGGCATTGTGTTTTTTATGCAAATACCTAAAAAAACCCACCAAACCAAATGAAAACCCCCACAAACAAAGAGGGGTTGGGCATAGGTTGGTTGTGCCTTGTGCTGTAATCAAAGGCAGTAAGAAGAAATCCTGGTGTTGGATCTGCCTTTCACCATCAGTGTGTGTTCATCCTCTGAGCCTGGCTGTAAATCACGGAGCCTGGAATCCACCATTGCCTCTTGCAGAGTTGCTTGAAAATGTGTTAAATGACTTTTACACTCTGACATGGCCTTCAGTTAAGAGTGACTATTTTTATTTTTTTCCCTTTGACAGTTAATCTCTTTATTTTTTTGGAGGTGGAATAATCATCTTTCTTTGTACTTGTCCCCTGCAGCAGGTCCTGCTGCTTTGCTTCTCCATGTCCCTTGGCTGTTGTTTTAAAAATCCTCTTTAGGGTTTCAAGACTGTACAACCAGTTGGGAGCTGTATCTTTTCACAGTCCTCCTTGAAAAGTGAATTCTCTCACCTACTGAGAGGATAACGATGATAAAAACACAGAGGTGCCAATTTTCCTGGATTCTCTGGAATTGGCGTGGGGATTTTTAAACTTTCATTGCTGCTATCATACTTCCCCTCATCTCCCATCAATAAAACAAGAAAACACAAAACATAAATAATAATAATAAAACAAGTCCCCATCAGGAGAGCTGGAAGAAATATCAAATACCCAGATGAGAAACACGAGAGCTGCAGGGGTGGGGGTGTCCAGAATGGGTTTGTTTATGTCTTTATCTAGAGATTTTCCAGTGATACTGCACCAGCTGTGGTGAAACTGCCCATCAGGCTTTTCTCCAGGGACAGGATTATATTTAGAGGTAGTTCCTACACAGCTTTTGGGGGACGTGATTTGGTCTCTGAACCTTGACTGCAGCCTTGCTTGCTGTGAGCCCTTTGGGTTGTTGTTTATCAGCAGCAGTGCTGATGCTCTGGCTTTGTTCTCTTGCCTGCCATGGGCTCCTGTTCACACTCCCTTGCTTCTTTTGTGTGACTACAAGGCCAGTTATAATCCCTGATACTCTTGTGTTTATTCATTAAGTGCCCCAGATCAGTTCTGCTCTAGCTCTGGCTGTTGCCCTGGAAGGAAAACAGGGAATGGCTCTCGTTTAACAGGAAAATGCTTTCAAAATACCCCACAGAGCATAGGTGCTCTCAGTATGGGTGCCTCAGAGTGATACACGCTCAGAACTTTTAGCTGTTACAGACCCTTTACCCTCCCTGAACTGTCCTTTTTAATGCTTTTGTGCTATTTCATGAAACCCTTTGAGTTTTCAATAGCAATTTCACAGTTGTGGGTAAAAAAAAATAAATTGAGGGCTAAGACTTCAGGTGCATGTTAAGAAACTTGAACATCTCTCATTTGGAGTTATGTAGGAAAACCGGAACAGCTCTTCACGTTTTCATGTGCAACATCCAGCAACACATGGGGTGTTACCTAATGGGGGTCTCTGCAGCTGCCACAACCCCTGGTAATGGCCAACATGAACCCTCAACAGATTTCGTTCCTCCCTTCCCTCTCCACTGCTTTATCCAGCAGTGTTCATGCACCTCAGCAGAGGTCTCAAGAATGTGATGATTCCTGAATGAAGAGTTGATCAAGATGCAAGCAGTGAATTAACTGTAACAGGAGCAGTGACTGGTTTTGATCTGGATAAAGTGGGGAGAGTTCTGTCTTCAGCTGCATGCTATGCAATGGTACCTTATGCAGGAGTTCCAATGTTTGCCTCTGCCCTAAAGGAAGTTAAGAAATAAAAATGAGATGTGACGGATATTAGTGCTCGGAAGATGAAACAGAAGATGTCTTACTGCCAACATGAAAGCCATGAGCCAGTGATAGCTGTAAATACTTTTATCCAAAGTTTGCTGGTTGCTGCTGCTAAGCTTTCTTGGCTTCGTATCAGGTCAACGGGGATAAATCACCACTCGTGAGGCAATTATTTCTATGGCTGTTAAGGGGACAGGCAGGCTGCTGAATCTGTGGATGGCGTGATGTTATGAGGAAGCTCTAGGAACCTTTCCCTGCTAACGTGTGTTTCCAAATGCTTCAGCTACTGCCTCACTTGGCAAACAGCCACTTGAAATTGGGGCTGGACAACTCTCAGGTGTCACGTGTGACATGACTTACCTTTTTTTTTTTTTTTGTTCTTCCAGCAGTTTCTCATTTTTCTGGAACAAACTGTGAAATTTTATATACACTCTAAATGCACATAAACTTAAAGTAGCTTTCCTTAACCTCAAAATGTTTTTCCCTCGGTCAATTCATCACATTTGCTGTTTCAGCCACATGGTGTAGAAAACAGAAAGATGTGAGGGTAGCAACAAATACACCACTGTGTTTTAAGGACAGGCTGCTTCCTTTGGTGGCTGTGCCAGATTTTGCTGCCTGAAAGTTATAGGAATAGATGGCAGTACTTAAACAGCTTGTTGTTTGTGTTGTCCTGAAACTGGAATGTATTCTAGCAGATGCAGCTTTGAAGTTGTGCTAGGGTTTTCTGAAATTTCTGTATGAAGAAAACAGGAGCACTGCTTAGGATAATTCAAACACTTCTAAAATAGGTCCTGGCCCTGTGAAAGACTTTATTTTTTGTGTGGATATTAATGAGAGCATTTTTATAGTAATTCCTTTTGAGAGATCAGTGATAAAAAAGGCTTGAACTGTAGCATGATGGATAAAACTGCCTGCAGAGTCTTTGCCTGTAGTACTTGCAACACAAATGGCTCGTGTCAGAGAAGTGTTTGGTTGTCGTGTCCTCAGAACACTTTCTAGTATTTCAGAAATTAGCAGAGCTTTCAGTGACAGTGGTGTGTTGGTTTCTGGTGGCTGGGGAAAGACTGTTTCAAGTTTCTGTCCTAGCACCTAATAACCTGTGTGTTTCCTCTTTAGACTGAGTCTGAACCTTCCAACAAAGCACAACTTGAATTTTTAAACTCTCTACAGTCACTGCCAAGTAATGACTCACGTGCTATTTACCTGTGCCTAAAAGAGCTCTTTCCTCCTTGGATTAATCACTGAATGAGATTAATTGTGCTGATTAGACACATCATCACTACCATCATAGATGTTTGGAATGGGATGGTTAAACCCTTTCCAAACTCTGATCTTGCAGCACCAGTGACTATCCCAGTTAAAAACTGACTGGAACAAAACATATGGTGTAGAAAATCATAATATGCATAAGCCTCATATACTTCTTGTCCAAGTTGTGTGTCTCCTATCACAGCTTCTCTTAGTTAAACCAGTTTAATCAAATTGCTTTTTTCATACTGGCCTGTGGTTATGGTGGTTGGTCCTGGTCAGGTGTTGATGTTTCTGTTTCTGTGCTGGTTCTGAATCCCTGTGCAAGAATGACACTCACAAGCCCACTTGGACAAACAAAATTTAATTTCCCCCCCGCCCCTCAGGCTATGCATGGAAGCATTTATCTGTCTAAGTGAAGACTCTTGGAAACCAATCGCTGAATTTCCAAGGAGAGGTCTCCAAGGCACAGCAGAGCACGCGCTGCTGCTGTTGTGACTGGCACTGATGCAGGACTGCTGCTCTGTCCGGCTGCTGGGTTGGCTGCCACCCCCCTGGTGTGGGCACAAGCCACCCTCTGGGGACATACGGAGAGCTGCTCTTTGTTCTCAGCCTGTCTTCGTGAACGCTGATGTTCAAAGGATGGGAGGAGCAGGAATGAGCAGCTGAGGGTTTCTCCAGCACCCTTGGTGTACTTTGTGCCAGAAAAAGCATTGCTGATGCCAGGTTTTTGAAAACAGTGTTTCATAGCATGTGTGTATTTCAGTGTCTCACTGTTTTCAAGGCTACCACATGATACTGTAATGTTATTAAAAAAAAAAAAAACAAAACAACAAAGCCAACAACAACCAAACAAAAAGACCTCAACTCTCCCACCAGTGAAGCATCCGTAGGTCTTTCTGTTTGCATTTTGAAATTGTGAATCACAGGATTCTGTGTGCACGTTCAGGGTATGAGCTGGGTAACAGCAGGCTCCCAGCTCTGCCCTGGGGTGAAATCTGGTGTGTTCTCAGGGTTTATTTTTCTTTTTTTTAATTTTTTTTTGTCAAGCTTCTAAATATGGCAGGAATTGCATCTAAAATGAGGAGACTCAATGCTAAAGTAACCAAATAGAGAATTGGGCACGTTCCTTAAGTTTTTGAGTGGTTTCTCTTCCTGTCCTTGGAGAAGTTTCTTCTACACCTAAAAATCCTTTGCTAAAAAGGAAAACCAATATATGTTTCAGAAACTGGGTCTTTAAATTACGTCAGGATTTACATATATAGTATCTAATCCAGATTCAGGTTATGCTATAAAGCTTCAGTATCTAAACCACTTTAGGGAGAAAGCAGGGAGAAACTGTGAAATAGCCACTCTTATACAGATGAACAGATTACCAAAGTGCAGTTTGGTATCTGCTTTGTTTGGTTTTCCTTAGCTTTTGTGGAAACTTTTTTTACTCCAATTTCTACCCGCTCATCTGTTTCAGCCTCTTGCTCAATTACATTTTGATAGTCTCGTATCTTGTCATCTTACCCTCACTTTAAAAGTCTGCAGGAATGGAGCTGTGACAAAAGCTACCTTGAAATAAGAGAGTTCTGTGTGTTTCTCCTAATTATTCACAGTAAAACATATGCCAGATTTCTGTGGATAAATGTGCCAGACAGGCACAGACTGTTGTTATTTACGCACAGGATCGTACCGGGGTGTAGCAGGCTGGGTGACTGCTGATGTGCTGCTTGTCCAAGAAAGGTTACTCTTCCCTTTGTGTCTGTGCCTCGATGCACTAGGAAGGGTAACAAATGCAACCTGACTTATATGCATTTCTGTTAATTAATATCCTTCAAATTCAGGTAACAAACTGTAGCTGTAGATAGGTGAAGTAGATCGGGGGGAATGACTTAAGCTTGGAGTGGGGGCATAAATACCAGATAGTGGGAAGAAGAGGGAGAGTTTTCTGTTCAGAAAAAAAACCTGCTTGTGAGGACCACCTTAGGAACTGCTGAGAAGACAGATGTCACAGCTCTTCTTGGAGGTTTTGGGTAGTTATTTCCCAGCTCTGAAAAGAGATTCACAGAAAACTGTTCACTATGTTCCACAAGTATAAGTTATGTTTTTGTTCTTTAAGATGATGCAGCAATGTGTGTCTCTATTTACTTCAAGTGTGTGATTTGGGTGGTAAATTACATTTATTTCTCTAGTTTTACATTTTGATTTCCTTTTTTTCCCCCTTCATGTTCCTCTCTCTAAGATCTCTTCTAAAACTGAGGTTGTTTCACACTGTGCAGTGGACCAGTGTTTTTGCTTCAGTCAATAACAATATTTTGGTTTTGCAGTTCGTAGTCTCTTGCTATTCAAGCCCATAAAGCAGAGGAACAGCAAAAAGCATCCATCTGGCCTGGTGTCAAAGGCTGGTGTCCAAGGACTGGCATCCTTGCTTGGGAACACATGGAGCAGGAGCATGTTTGTTCCCCTGCCATGGGAAATACTGCCAGGAGAGCAGCGGCACCGTGGCTGGCAAAAGCAAATTTACCAGTTGAGGGCAGTTACAAGGGCTGGAGCAGAGGTGGTGTTGGGAGCAGAGTATCAATATCCACATGCACCATATGCTGTGGTTCAGCTGCAAGGAGAAGGAGTGAGACAAAGTATTGATTAGGAGGGGTTGCCTTCAGTAGAGACACCCTTGGATGCAGTGGACTCTGTAGCACTCAAAGACCGATTGATGCAAAATATTTCCTTTGTCTTTAAAAAAACCCAAGAAACTGACATGATGCCTTGAAGTGGCTACCTGAAAACAGAGGCGAGACAAGACAAAGAGAATAAAAGTAGATATTTATTTGAAGGGCCTTCAAAGGTACACCCTGGGCAGTCCAAAGCCTCCGAGGGGCTCCACCCAAGATGGACCCTAGGTCATGGGTCTTGCACACTTTTGTAAGTTTGGTCCATTTGCATATCAGGGTTAATTCTCCAGTTATAATTTCAGTTATTGATGTAATTACCCCAAGTTTGCTCCTCCTCTCAAAGGCTTTTAGTTTACATATTTTGGGGCCTGGGACAACAAAGTATTACTGAATTCAGGCCCAAAGTGGGTTTGTTATGTCTAACCAGCAGGAGAGAACTGCAGCTAACAGGCTGTAGGAAGCTCCACAGTTACACACTAGGCAGTACAGGATTTGAGAAATATAAAAGTTAAAACCTAAGGCATCACAACACTGAGATTTTTGGGTTCTCAGTGTTACTTTCAGCATGAGCATGGCTTCAAGGCTGGTAGTTTCTCCTAATATCTGTGGGGAATTTATTACCTGACAACTTACATGTTGGTCAAATACAATTTATATTACTTTCTGATGATTTATCTATTAAGAGGAAAAGAGTAAAGGAAATAGTCAGCTGTGGTCCTTCAAAAAACAAACCAACAACTCTGTAGTAGTAATAACTAATGTCCTGTAAAGCTGCTGTGCAATAATCCAAAGCATCCCATTAAACAATCACTGCTGGTACTAATAGTAACAATTTTGAGCTCTCGCCTGTGAGGAGATCGTTGCTCACTGCCACATGTGATGCAGTGATGCAGACTTTGGAACTGCAATGTTCCAAAATGAATTTGTTTGTGGGTTTTTTCTTCCCAATTTGGAGGCAGTTATATATTCTGTATTGAATTGTTTTGGTTTGTGATCAGGATGCTTTCAGTAGAGTTCAAAAGGTAGAAACAGACGATGAGTCACTGAAGACAAGTTTTCACAAGATGGATTAATCAGGATTCAGCAGTGTAGAAGAGCACAAAGAATGAGTGTTAATATTCTATATAACAAAAGGAAGGGCAAATGAGATGATTGCTCTTAACAGTAAACAGGGTTTGTGCATATTCATTATGTCCTTTTTGCCTTCTGTGCTTTGGAAGTGATGCAGCTGTGTATGTGGATCATGCCTAACTCTGTGATAGCTAATCCTGGTAGCTTGATATTAATCCAAGAATGAAGCATGTTTGCTTTTAAGACACCAAAGCGTTTTTTAAAAATGGAAAATAGGTATTCTAGATTCCTAGGATAATGAATTATCTTTTATGGTCAATGCTTATAGGTGTGAAAGATAGTCCTGCAGCTCAAGAACTGAGTATTTCTGTTATTTCTCTGTCCCCTCATTATTTTGCTTTTTTTCTTCAGCTCTCATCTCCCTCCTCCTCTCATTTACTTTGCTATAAATCAAGAGCAGGTCTTTTGAATTGGGCAGACTGAGGCTGGTGTAAGACTTGTGCAGGCAACATTTAAATCAGGGTAGGATGTGCTGCCTCTAATAGGAGCCCTGATAGCAATAGGGGAGGAGCAGCTGGGACCTCAGGGAGCCTGGTGGCCTGTTCTCCTGCCAGCGGAGAAATTTATCTGGCAGCTCCAAACCTGCTTATTGGAAATGACTGTGAGAGAGGGTAAAGGAGAGTGATGAGCAGGCTGGGTATGTGTTCAAAAGTCTGTTTTGAATTTTTCTTCTCTCATGTCAAATAATGCCTTTTTTTCCTTTAACACGTAGAATGTTGGATTTTGCAAGAGTACTCAGCTCTGTTTGAGATGTACAATAACTGATGATTTGGAACAAGGATTGGTAGCAAGGCTGAGACTTTAGGATCCTTGGAGCTGGATGCTGAGTGACACTACTGTGGCTGGTCAGGAGAGGTGCTGCCCTGTCTGAAACACTGTGAAGGCACAAAGGGGACCAGCTCCTTTTGACTGTGTGTTACACAAGAGCCAAAGGAGAAATGTTCTGTAAGATTCTGTTAAAATCCTTGAAAATAATGGCTGTGTTTTTTTTCCATCTTCTCTCTAACTCCAGCTCTAAATCCCACCTGTACACATATTCCTGCTGCTTCAGCACCTGATTTCATACATGGATAATTCTGTGCATTCTCCCCTCTCTTCCACTCCATTTCTGCAGTAACTGGATGTCTGTCCTAGAGCACATCTTGCCCTTACTCTTTCACTGCCCTTGTCTTGTCACCCTTACACCCCAGATTCCTGCAGTTAGAGCTCCTTTTCCCACACATGTCCTTACAACACCCTGTGGTGTGCTCTCCCTGCTTCTCCCTTTGGCAGAAGTGACATCTCCTACCCCTGTAACTTCAGGAAGGTTATCAGAAGGCTCTTCTGGGAATTATGATTTTTGACTTCATTGTATTGTAGTCTGGAGGATGCAAACCTCCATTTCAGCTGTGTAAGAAACCATTTCCAGTCCTTTTGCCTGGAGCTACACAGGAGAAGGTTTGTGTCAATGGCCAGGAGCAGACCAGGGGCTGCATGGAGCCCTGGCTTGCAGCATCACCTGTCTTGGGTCCTCCAGCCCTCAAGTGGGAGTGCTGCTACCTTTAGCAAGAGAAGTGTGATGCTGAAATTGCTTTCTTTCAACCTCAGTCTTTACTGTTGTAGCTGAAATAACTAAGGACACCTTGTGTGGGCTTTGTCTGACTTGAAGAAAAGGCAGCTGATCTTGCATGTTTTTTCTGTGTTTTATTCCAGTCATCTTGTGTTCAACTTTGAGCTGCTGACATGTGAGCAGAGCATGGGCATTGCCTTTGGCTTTCTAACTGCTTAATGGCACACTTTGCATGTATGGATTGTTGTGTCTTTCATTTTGGAACACTGACACCCAAATCCATTTCTACTGATTTAGAAAATAGCTTGGCCTCTTCTAAAAAACCCTCTATTAATAGCTTAGTTAGATACTTGTAGTTCCCTTCTACTTGGTGTTGTGAGCTCTGTAAGGAGTTTGCTGCTATGGTGATAGGAGATCCTCCTACTCAGGGGATCTCAAACCCAGCTGGTCTTTAGGTGAAGCAATAAAGATACAGAGTGTGAGACCCTTCTTAATACCCAAGAGGGCAGTTGAGCCTTCTCCTTTTCAACTACTCCCACAGTTTTCTTTGCCCCGCAGCTGGAACCCCCAGGCTGTTACAGTCCATGTGCATAACCTTCAGCTGTGTGAGTCAACTCTTAGCTGTATTTTTAAAACACAGCTGAACTGACCTGCTGGCAGCTGCTGACAAAAATGCTGGAAGTGATCTTTTCCCCCTGAATAGAGACTTCTCCATGAGGTCTTTTTCCTCTTGAGTGAAAAACTGAAGCCTCATTTAGTTTCTTAAGCTTGGCTACTTTGATGTCAGGTGAGTGCCTGTGCTGGCAGAGAGGAGGGTGTGGAGCTGTGGTCAGGCTTATGGGAACGGCATCACCTCCTCTGTTTGTTGATATGGGAATTTGGTTTCCTGTGTCTTTAGCCAGCTTCCTGAACTGGACAGTGCAGGACAGTTTATAAGAAGTGGTTGGCTTGTTTTTCCTCTTTGAGACCTGGCCCCTTCCATGGAGTTGCCTTGCAGGAGCATTAAGGTTAGGGGCTTTTGTCCTGTAGCCTTCCTTCCACCCAGGGCAGGGGATAGATGTGGAGATTTTTCATTCTGTGGTTGCCTTGCTGTTCTTTGAGGCGTTTGTGACAGAGCATGTGCGTGAAATCAAGGAGAATTCACAAACCGTACATATGCAAATTCCCTCAATCACTTATGTGCGATTTTATTGTTTTAGCCTTGTGATCTCATGACTAAAAATCCCATTCTCTCCAGTCAGTATAATTTGTTTTCTCTATGTCAAATGCTACTTATGTGTGGCAGAAGGCCACTAATGCAAGTTAGATGTACTGAACCTGTGAAGAGATAGTATTTCAGGCAAAGCAGCTTACAATTTATTGGCTTTGTTCTTTCTAGAAACCTTATTATTATATCTCTCCAGAGCTGTCAAGGAGAAGGTGAAAGATTCTGTGCAGCTTCCAGGAGCGTGGTCACGCTGAGAGCAGATGGTCCATTCTTGGAAGCCATCCCAAACGATGGATTACTCATCTGATGCAGAATGATGCACCAGAAAATTGCAGATTCACTGGGACCGCTCTTTGACTCCTTTAAAGCTTTGATTCTTTTAACTTTCTGCTTTTACTTGTCTGCCTGGTTTGTTGCTCAGAAATCCTTCAGTAAAATAAGCTCAGCCAGAACCATAAAGGTGCTTAGATTTTACAAGGGGAACTGGTCTAATGCATCTGAATTGAGGAAAGACTTTGGAAGTGTGGTTTCTTGTACTGTGAGGTTTAAAACAAAAAACTAAACAAAAGAATCAGTTTTCATTAGAGTTTCTGGTGGGAAAGAAGGAGCCCAGAAGCATAATAGAATACCTTTGCACTTGTCAATAGTATCAGTTACTAATATTTCACCTACTCAAACCTGCCATGAGGATCTCTCCTTATGTCTGCACTGTTATGTGTTTGCAGGTGATCCTCACTTTTAAGCCATGTTAACAGTAAAAATGTGTTTGAATTCATGTGATACAGAATTAAGGCATAAAAAACCAAGTCATAAGAGGCTGAGAAGTTGATTATTATTCATTGTAAATGTATTCAGTGAACCAACCATTTTGGAAGCTGGTGGCTCAGGGTATTGCAGTAACTAATCTGGCAGGAGTGTTTCTAGGTGAGTCCCTGACTGATGCTGAAGGACAGCAATTAAGGATAGCTGTTATCTTTTCCTTCCTGTCTTCTGCTCTGATTTTTCTCAGTATTTTCTCCCCTGCATACAGCCCCAGCCTGCTGCTCACTGCAGCTGCAGTAAAACATCAACTCATCCACCTCATAGAGCTCCCTTTGTCAGCTGTTCCAGTGTCACTCAATGATGTAAATGGATTTTTTTTTAGCCGGATCAGAATTATTTCTCCAGAGTATATTGAGTTTCCCCTGGCTAGAAGGGCAGGAATCTGGAGCAGGTTTTTATGAAAACCTGATGAAGTCACCTAGGCAGTGGAAGAAGCATAATTCCTTATTCTCCAAAGTCCATTGTTTGCTGTGCTGTGGTTGATTGTGCTACTCGAAGAGATGCCTTAGGTTTTAACTTTTCTATTTTTCAAACCCTGCAGTGCCCAGTGTGTAACTCTGAAGTTTCTTGTAGCCTGTTCATTTCTGCTCTCTGTGCTGGGCAGACACAACAAAGCCTCTCCGGGCCTGCTCTCCAAGGACACCCAGACCCTCCTAGGCCCAAAAAGTATAAACCAAAAGCCTCTGAGGGGGGGGCAAGCTGAGGGGAATTACATCATTAAACTGAAGCTTTAATTGGAGAATTAACCCTGAGATGCAAATGAACCAAACCTATAAAAGTGTGGAGAACTCGTGGCCTCTCGTCCATCTCGGGGCCCATCTGGGCAGCAGCCTCTGGCTCCCCAGGGGTACCTTTGAAGGCCTTTCCCATAAATACCCACCTTTATTCCCTTATTCCTGTCTGGTCTCTGTTTTTAGGTGGCCTCTTAAGGCATCAGAAGCGCTCTGGAGATGTTGAACAAGGGTGATGTTCTCCTAATAGTGCAGAGCAGTGGATGGGAGCAGGGTCCTGGGCCCTCTTTGAACGCCCTGGGCCGTCCCAGCTCCCATCTCTGCGGCCGTGGTGTGAGGGAACAGCTGTCAGTCAGGGTTTGGTCCCTCCTTCATACCTGCCTGCTAAAAATGTCTTAATTTACAAATCAAAGGAATGAAAAGAGTCATGGTGGTCTGGAATTATTCAGCATTGGTTTTCTTGCCTTGTTTTCCCATTCATTTAATGGCTGTAATCTTCTTTGTCTTTGGAGACGGGTTTACAGGAGATTTCCCTGGCTTTCCTGAAAACATCTAATTTTCCCAGGAGCAAGGCACTTGAATGTTTTCTGCTAATGTTGGGGTGATGAAGACTTTGTTGTACCTGCAGAAGCACAGGAAAATGGTCTTCATTTTACTTTCATTTACCCCAATTTAACTCCATTAGCTACAAGGGAATTGACTCTTTCTTCCTTCTTCTGTCAGAAAGAGATTTAACTGCACTCTTTTTAATCTGGTGAGAATTTAACTCTTTGGGGCAATATACTAATGCGACTGTTCTATTTAACACCCAAGAGCGGAACTGATTGAAATGAGTTAATTATCTGTAAATTTTCACAAATTTTAAAAAATAAGCTGTAATACTGCTTGAAACTGTAGCTTCATGTTAATCTGAACCATTCTTTTTGATACACTTCATGAGAGGTTGAGGCGTGCATGTTACTATGTTGTATGTATATATTTTAAAATTCTGTATGTGAAGACATTTTCAAGTCTCTTACAGTTCTTGCTATTAGTATCTTGGTTGGCTGATCTCAATAGAAAGGAATTACTATAATTTAATTGAGTTCCTATGTATAGTACCAGTTTTTGAAATCATAAAGTTGATTTCTTGGGGGAACAGTTTGCTGCTAACAGAAGAGTAATAAAATGAACTGTGACAACAAAGCATCCTGCAAACCATGGGATTTGTGTGGCATTGCCTCCACTCATTTAAACCTGAAATAAGTTAAATTCCTTCTAATTTACAGGAGGCAGGGTGCTGCAGAAGTAATCTGGGATGTACCTTAATAGCTGCTCTTGAGTTTAGATGTCACAAATGGAAGTGGGCATATATTTGAACAAATATTAAAATAATATAGATTTTTAAAAATTTGATCTTTATTAGAAATTTTCCTTTATTTGCACTTTCATTATGTGCATTCTTAATTGCTCATCCAGAAATCATTGTATTTTAATCAATCATATGCTTATGCCTTTGGTAAGAATGAAGAGTGGCGAGGGCATGAAAATTTTTCAGGAGTAGGATTTGAAGAAATTTCATCACTCACGTTTGGATCTCTACCGTATGAAATTATACATTTTGCTTGAGGTTATGTTACACTATGTTCATACCCTACTAGATGCAGAATAAAAAGAGCTGCAGGAGGATCAGAGGAAAGCAAAGCTGTGCTGAGACCTAGCAGTGCAGTTTACTCACTGGTGTGAGTTACTAAAGCCATGTCTTGCTGTCTGCCAGAACAGTCCTGCCCCTTTTGCAAACCTGATCAAAGAGTTTTACCTTTCCCTCTTTGATCTTTAGTGACTTTAAAGTAAGTCAGATCGATTATATAGCCAGTTTTCTCCAGTTAATTTCCAGTTCTTTCATTAGTTGGGTGAGAAAGGTGACCCGACTAAGGGACTGGGGTGTGTATGATCCCTACAGAGGGAGTGGTAATGGTGCAGTTTACTTCAAGGAAAGGCAAAAGTGGTGTAAGCACAGTATTATGTTGTCTTAAACTCTTCTCACCAGCTTCTGCAAGTTAAATCCCCTTCCTTGCTGCCCCAATGAAGAAAAGGAAGAGAAAATAACTGGTATTAATCTCTCTGTTGATGGGCACAAGATGCAGAGTGTGTAAACGGACTGAGTGGGTGAGGCTTAGGGTGGGTGTGAGAGGGGAGGGCAGTTGGAGTCTGCAGATGATGAAGAGATGGTGGGGAGAGAGAGAGATCTCAGTTTCTGAGATTGCCTCAGTTGCTCAGAGCATGGGGTAAAAGAACACTGGGGATGCAGGTTTGACCTTCGGATGTGTCACTCATTCAGGTGTTGTACTTGATGATCCTGCTGGGTCTCTTCCAACTCAGAATATTCTGTGATTCTCTAAACTCTAAAAGCTGAGGTCATCCAGCTTGGGGGGGGAAAGAAACTCATGTGGTGTTCCGACTGAATTAACAAATTTGGTTAAATTTTTGTTGCTTGTAATAATCAATACTTTTAATTTTGGAAATCTTAATAGTTCAGATAGGAGCTGTGTTGGTGTTACCTCCAAACTGTGGATAAACTAAAATCCATTCTTGGTAACTTAGAAATTTTCCCTATAAATTATTCATCCAGATTGTGTGAATGCAGAAAGTCATCCAAATAATTAATTCCCTTTGTTCAGGTTGGTTTACTCATCACCATATTTTAATGACATTAGAAGTGTTGTTTTTTCATGTTTTTCATTTGTTCCAACTGATGTGAGTGCAAAAGAAAATTAGTATTATTTTGTGTTTCCTCTTATGGATTTGTAGTTGTTTGGTGGAGATGTAGTGGGATGCTCCTGTCCAGTACAGCCCAGTGCTGGACTTTTATTTAAAAAAGAAAAAGTCAACAACCAAGATCAAAAGAGCAGAAATATCAGACTTTATGAAATCTATATTCCAAGCCGCTTTTGTATCAGTGTAGATGTGGGATGACAGAATTACGTTAGCATATTATCCAAAATTTAGGCCTTCTATTTTATAATTTTAAACAAAAGAGATAAAACCTTTGTATGCTACCACCCATTTTTCTTCAGGATAACTTAGTGAAGGATTGAGGGACTATCAAAAGCAAGCTGGAAAAGCAGAATCCGTTTTGTGCAAAACAGTCTTGAGCCTGGACTTTTTGATCCATATACTGGGCTCAGTGCCCTGCTACTGACATTGGCTTGTTCTTGGGGCTTTTTTTGCCTTCTTATTGTTAAACCCAGAAGATCTGTTTCCTTTCATGCTGGAGTGAAAGAGAGAGTGTGACAGCTGAACTGTTGTGAAAATATGAGATGGGAAAACAGATAGGATGTATATAAATGTATAATTTCACTTCAGGGAGCAAATGTCACTTACATCTCTACTTGAGTTAGTTACAGAAACTAATATATATTAATGTGAGGCTGCTGCCCGCTGAAAGAAATGTTATTACAGGGCAGGTTTGGACATGTGCGTGTCTGGAATCCTTAATGCAGGCACAGCAGATAGCAAACCCAGCGTTTTCCAGGATGCATTTTGGAGGATGTACAAGGGCAGGGTGGTGTCTGTCTGTTCCCTTGGTGACTGTAAGGCAGGAGTGGGACCCTGCTCCTCTGCAAACGCAACCCAGAGCCCCCCATCTTCTCCAGTTTCCCTGCAGCACCCCCTCAGGACACCCTCAAGCCCAGGGATTGAGCAGTCTGCCTTTCCTGGCACATCACTGTGGCAGATCACTATCTTGGAGGACAAGATCTGCGTGTAGACCAGTGAAGTGTTTAGTATTCAGGGAGGCACTAAGTGAGGCTTCTGGCTCTTCTCTGTATTTAGGGAAATACTTTTAAATCTGCAGTGGGGAAGGTGGGACTGAGGGAGTATCTCTTTTAGATGGTAATGAAGTCAAAAGTTTTGGTATTGACAAGATTCAGCTGTGGTTACTGTCTTTTTCAAGTGCAATGCAGAACAGATCAGTGACATCAAAACTGAGCTTTTCGTCAGTCTTTGTCTCTAGTCTCTATGATGGCATGCACTGCAGTCAAAAACACACACAAAACACTGAGTTTTTCTAAACTTGAATAGAAATTTTGTAGCACATTTTTCAGTCAAAAGTAATGTGGACGTTTCAGCATTCAAACTTGTGTTTTTTCTTTTTTTTTTCCTTTTGCTTAAATGTAGGTAGCAGCATCACTGGGAGCTACACATCCTTTTTTTCATGTACTGAATGTGCTTGTCTTGTCAGACCAGCAATTCTCATTCAGCTGTAATAGCATCTTTAAAAATGAGATTATTAACTGAGATAATAACACTGGTGACCAAGAAAGGGGAAAGGAGGATTTGTGAGTGAAAAAGAATTGGTTTTAACTATAGACAAATGTACATTGTCAGGAAATTTTTGTATTCAACCCAGTAGTGATTATGAAGGTTATTTCAAATTCAACAGCGAGTCAACACTGATAGTCAAATCTCTAAATAAGTTGGAAGGAAGTCAGAGATATCATGCTTGCTGATTATTTTAAACTCATCCATAAATAAAACCTAATACTGCCTTTCAGCTATGCTATTTACATCTCTCCTGTTGGGTATAAATTAAAGTCACCAAATCCCTTCCCTGAGCCTAAGTGAGCTTGTGCCTTTGTAACATCCTAAAATAGCCAGCCCTAGTATTTTTTTAGGGCTGTTACTCCTAATGGATGTGGACTTTACATTATTTTCTTCCGTGGCCAAGTGTGTTTCCATTTGTGTAAAACAACTGCATTGTTATATGGCTCAGTTGTTTCCATGTCCTAAGTGGAAGAGGAATAATAATAATAAAAAAAGTGTCAGTTTTAATCAATATCATCAGACATTATGGGAATTGAATTCTACCTTGCTGCTAATATATTAGGTATATTCTGCTTTATCTTCTTTTGCAGAATTGATTTGCCACTATTCAGTTCCCTTGGCTGTTGTCATGCAAATTGTGCCATTTCTCCCCCATTGACTGCACAAACTGAGATTAGACTTGAAAATCGAGTCTCACTGACCAGCTGCTGCGATATTTTTCATTTGATTTCTCCTTCCTTGCCTTCCCAGTCCCCTTCCCTTGTGCTCCCCACCTTGGCTGGCGAGGCGCTGATAATGCCGTCTCCGGGGAGCGGGGTGGGAATTGCCTGCCTGCAGCTGGGACTGAAGCTGGTGAGCAAGCCTGGGATGTGCTGCTCTTTTTAAGCAGCTCTTTCTCATGGCCCTCAGAAGTTGGAGGGAAGAAGGGAAGAGAAAGTTTTGCACTGCAGATGAGTGTAGAGGATATGCAGTACAGGCAGAGAACTGTGGGGTTTGTTTCGTCTCTGTCCATGGGTATGGAGTGAGGGCTTGGGGAAGAGCTTGCTGTCTTCCCTGTCTGATCTGGCACTTCAGGAGGATTGTTTTAAATCAGATATAAATTGGAGTTGTGGATGCTCCATCCCCGGAACTGTTCAAGGCCATTCCAGGGGCTTGGAGCAACCCGGTCTGGTGGAAGGTATCCCTGCCCATGGCAGAGGTTAGAATGAGGTGATCTCCAAGCTCCCTTCCAATCCAAACCACTCTGAGTGCAATTTAAGACAGGGATATCAGAATGCAAAATAAGTATCAGAACGGAGTCTGTGCTTATAAGCTTTACTGTATTTTGTCTGCTTTTCTGATAGCAGTGGTTAATATCAGTGTTCTTGCCTTGTACTTGCTGGATAAATGGTACATAAAATATTTGGCCTAGGAGCAGTTATTACCACAGACTGAGTTTGCCATGATCTAAGCTTTCATCAGCTCCAAAAGGCAGAGGTCAGTGATTTAGTGGCATGTGACGTTAGATCTTGTTTCCAATGCAGGAGGCCAGGGAAGGGAGGAAAACCAGGTGGGTTTCTTTAGTTATATGTGTGTTATTGAGTCTGTAAGAAAAATGTTCGAGGGAAGTAACTTGAGGAAAAGAGGAAGAAGAAGGAGAAATTTTAATAGGAAAAAAACCCAACAAGGAGATGAGCAGGCAGGATGGAGCTTCTCATGCTGATGGGAGATTTACACCTTAGCTGTGTTTTGGTCTCTTACTCTAATATCTGAATACTGTAGAACCCTTTGTGTATTTATCTTCAGTGTTTCTGCAAGATAGGGAAAGATACTTAAAAAAAACCCCCAAACTACAGAGGGACACAAGAGCTGTGTGAACTGAGGCCAATTATTTGCTTTTCCCCAAAATAAATTCAAATATTCTAGGCCCGTAGTGGTTCTAGACTTAAATATATTTATTTTAATATCCAGTCCTAGTGGAGGCATCCACAACTGCTGGATGCAAGGGTTGGAAACAGGTTTTTGCTTCCCTTCTTGTATCTTTCCTTCTGCTGTCCAGGTGAACTGGGATTCCTGTGGCAATGCACTGACTCAGATTTGATGGAGGACTGCAGTCAGACCTGGTGCTTACTCTTCTGATGCCTCATGCCACCCATTTTGGCAACAGCTACTAGAGGAGTTAGGGTCTTACCTTAAATGCCCTTCATCAACATGGTTCCTGCCTCAGTACTTCACTGCCTTGCACTACCTGGTTTCAGCCTTTAATATTTGTAGCCTCAAAGTTCAGTTAAAGTTCAAAACAATATTTTTGACACTTCTACGGCATAGCTGTCAGCATGGCCAGTAGTGCAGTTTGGATGAATTTTATAGGAATATCTTGAAGATTTTGTTTTCACTTGTGAAAACATTTCAGATGGGAACACATTTTGAGATCTAATACTGAATTTCATAGAAAGTTTTCCTGAAAGGCTCTTAATCAGGGGTTTCTTTGTAAATTAAGAGAAAACTTACCTACATGGTAAATACTGGAATATAGATAGGAGGAGAGGTTTTTTTTTCTTGAATTAAATATAGGTTGGATCTCTGCATAAAGTATGATATCATTAATTCTCACTGATGGCAGACAAACCTATGTGTGTTTCAAAATAGACAGTACTGTGTATAATGAGTTATTATTGTATATCCACTTCGGGATAAGTGACGTGTCCTTTGGCTCAGTTATGGGTTCTCTCCCAGCAAATCGGTACTTGTGGTGCCATACCCAAATTAAATGGATGAGACTTTGTGGGTGTGGGCTGTGCAAACCCTTGTGGCCCAGCACGAAGGAGTGGCCTTGACCTGGAGAGACTGATGCCCTGCTTGCAGAATCTGCAACTACTTGGTTTAAAAAAGCCTGGACTTGTCAGTCTTTGGCCAGTGTTTATTTATCCTTCGTTCTCCCTGGGAAAGGGTCACCCTGTGGACGTTGAAAGCAAAGTGACTGGCACCGTCCTCTTGCCTGGACTCCCCATTCCCAAATTAACAGTCCAGAAGTTGCTTTTCACTTAGAAGATGCTCATTCAGGTTTCTAGGCAACCGAGCCCATTTTCACTTCCCCCACTGAGAGATAAGAGCTGACTCCTCATGCAGGGAGGCGAGACCATGACGGATTTCGGCAGCCTTTAATTGGAGCTGAAGAATAAAATGTAGCCCTTCAATGTCAGGGCAAGTCAGCTGTTAAGAAAAAATCTCCCCAAACTGATGAACAACAGAAAAAACCAACCTGGCACAGGTCTGGGAGTGATGAAGAGCAAATTGCTGCTGTTAATTAAGGTGTGATAAGAGGTATCTGCAGGACTGGTGGCTGCAAGCAGGAGCTCTGTTCAGCCTTACTGAGAGGGGCTGTAATGTCTTAGTCCAGGTGTCCAAGGCAGGTTGGAAGAGAGGGATTTTTTCCAGATGGCCTCTTCTCAGCTGATCCCTGGATCAAACAAAGGTGGCTTTCCTCCCCCTGCCTGAAGTCCAGTGGCCAGCTGCTGGTGCTCCCTCGTTTCTTACCCATCCGTGCAGAAGATGCTGAGACATGGCCTGCCATGGCATCACAAATCAAACTAAAACTGGATTATGGCAGCATGAAAAAAGCTCTTGAGAAGACCTGGACATCTCACAGCAACATTTGGGCAGAGGCATGATAGATGTTTAAGCAGCTTCAAATAGTCATGTTTGGAAGAAGGGATTTGGCACTGTCCCTTCCTTAGGGAGTTTTGCCGGCCAAATGGTTACTGTAATGGATGTTGGAGGTGTTAGCAATTGTACTCTGGGGGATGTTAAGGCAGTTCAACACTTAAATGAAGTTTTTCACTGTGTTGGACTCTGTTCTATGTATTGATACTGCACCCTTAATTCCCATTATCTGGAGAATTCCATGCTGATATCATGGTCTTTGTACTTGTCTCAAGTTGTGCAAATTCTGCACAAAGTGAAGGGAAACTGGACTGGTTCTCTGGCCTGCCTTCTACCCAGTGATTGTGTCTGGGTTAATGAATTTATAATCTCAAGTAGTAGCTGTGTATGTTTAGTTAATGTCCTGCATATTTTATAAATCCTTGTTTAACAAGGAATTATTTTATCCATGCCAACTGCTGTGTAATACAGCTGCGGTGGTGACAGATATTGGCTAGCAGACAGATTTTTCTTTTTGGATTTTTGGTGGTTTTTTTTTTTTTTTTTTTTTTTTGGAAGTGCAGTGACCTGCAGGGCTGCTGCGTGGGGAGAGCAGATGAGCTGCTGCCGCAGGTGCAGGTGGCTCTGCTGCTTTAACTCTTCCCCAGCAGCTCTCGCTGGTGGATTAAAGGCTTCTGATTCGGTGGCTTCTCCTGTAATCTGGAAGACAAAGAGGGATGGATGCTTTTAGGGGCAGGGGTTTTGTTGTTCTCTCTGGGCTTGTGTTTGTCCTGCTTTATTGACATATTGGTATTCATTTAATGTCTTAGAGAGCCTAAATTGAGGGCAAAGGGTTAAATGTTATCACAAATTGTAGCTGTGTTCCAGTATTCATCACCCTTCTGAGGACCTTCTCCACCCTCCCTCTGCAGTTCCTGCCTCCCTTTCCTAGTGCTCCTATGGATTCTGGGTTTATTTCCCTGGACTGGAAGTACTTCCCTCTAATTAGAAAACTGTATTTTGGGTGTTGCCTGAAATATATGGTTTAAATTCATTTTGGCCCTGTGAGAAGCAAGATACAAATAGCTGGAAATAGCATTAACATTAATTTAGTGTATTTGTAAGTCTTGCACCTGCAGTCACAGAAATTGTGGCTGATATTCTTGAGTAATTGAAATTTTATTGACAGGTGTTTTTAGCTACTGCACCTCCTGGAATTAGGTCAGCTATCTTTTTTTTTTCATATATTTGTGTTTGATGCTGTGTTGCCAGTTTAATTGGCAAAACATTCCCAGGAACATAAGCTATCTCTGTTAGAAAAGTTGTTTGTTGGTGTTTTTTCTTGACTTTAATGTGAACTATATCATAGTTTTTGAGTCTAAACAAAGCCTTTTCCCCCTCTATCAGTCAATATTTCATTATGATTCTGTTTAAAAAAATATTTTATTGTTTCAACTTTAGCCCCTAATCTTTATTTAAACTTGAAATGCCTACATAACTTTTTTTACAAAGGACACATTGAATAACCTAGTGAAAAGCACTGAATCTGATACTGTAATTGTATTTAAATAAGATCTTAAATACAAAATTCTCTTGTTAGCAGAGACAGAGAAGCCTATTAGTCTATTTGAATTTTCACAGCAGGAAAGCAAATGGAGTTAGGAAGTGGATTGTGTCGAAAGACTAGTAGACAAAATTGGTCAATTAAATGCTACATGTGGGAATTTCTTTTTACTTACAAGTTTTGTGGATAAGTTGTTTCATTTCACTATGAAAATGGAAAAAAAGCCATGCAGGGGGAACCAGTCTGAGATAGCTCAATGGTATTTAAAATGCAGCATCTGACATGCAAGATCAGACTCCATGAATAAATAATTTTTTTCTTGTTTTTCAATACAGTGTTATACTGTTGTCAGTGTTTTTGGTATTAAGTGTTAAATGAACTTGAAATTGTCTTTTTGGTGGCAGTTGAAGTGATTTTTCAGATTTGTCTTTCAGATTGGTAGGTTTAATTATTTATACTTCCATCTCCGGTGTGTGTACTAAATCATTATTAATGATGGAACTCTTGCTTTCCAATATTATTTTATTAATCTTACAGTAAGAGCTTGTGAAGTGTGACTTATTGAGATGAGGAACTTAATAAATAGCCCTAATGGCTTCTGTCTGGAGTTGTGGGTGGATGGCAGCCCGAGAGCCTCCACTGAATGCAAAGTTTGCAGCAAAAGGCAGACTGCTGGGGTTTGCAGCAGGTATGCAGAACAGAGGATTAAAAAATAGGCACCCGTAACTCTGTGACACAAATTACTGATTCCTGGGCATTGCAGCATTCTCACTGAATCTGTTTGCTTGCAGTAAAGATCTATAAAATGAAAGAGGGCAGATTTAGATTGGAAACTAGGAAGGAATTCTTTACTGTAAAGGTGGTGAGGCCCTGGCACAGGTTGCCCAGAGAACCCCCGTCCCTGGAAGTGTTCAAAGCCAGATTAAATGGGGCTCGGATAAATCTGGTCTAGTGGAACCAGGGAGTTGAAACTGGATGGTCTTTAAGGTCCCTTCTGACCCAAATCAGTCTGTGATTCTGTGATCTGGTGGCACCCAGGCAAAGGCTGGAAAGGTTTCAGCTTCCTGTCAGCACCTGGACTAGCTGGCTTCTCTTTTTCCCAAGACCCAACTCTTGTTTCTTGATTGACTTCTGCAGGAGTTTTCCACTTCTGCAAGTTGAACAAGATTGAACAGTTGTGCTACAAAACGTCTGTGAAAAAGAATTGCAATTTTATGCCGATCTAACATGCGTGCACAGCCATGGTGAAAACTGCTCTTTCTTTCCGTTTCTCTCCTGTGCAAAAGATGCAGCTCTCCCAGTGCCCCTGTTTTGTTGTGTAAATTCAGCATAAATCAGGCTCCTGACCTTTCTGTTTATGATGTGTGTGTATGTGTAGGCATTTTGCTTGATCATTTACACATGTGTGTATGTGCATGGCCAAGCAGGGACCTGCTGGTCAAACTAAAGGGAAAGCAGCAAATTCACAGTGGAAACAAGGACAGGTGACCTGGGAAGAGCACAAAGTGTGATTCTGTAGGGGGAGGGGGTGAGGAAGGCCAAGGTGGAGCTGGATCTGAACTTGGCAAGGGATGCCAAGAATAACAGGAACGGCTTCTGCAGGTTTGTTAGTCAGAAAAGGAAGGTCAGAGGTCAACCCCCCTTGATAAGCAGTGATGAAAACTGGTAACAACACTTGCTTCCATTTGTACCTTCTGTTTGAACCTTTTCACATTCCTTGGTCGTAAATCAGGGGAATTGGAGCTCTTTTCCTTATTCTTCCCCTTTTAAAGTAAGGAGAGTATATGGAATAAAAACTGAGACAGGGTTGGTTGTGTTTTTTCCCCTTCCTTAAGTTTTTTTTTTCCTTGAATTGTGGTAAATTTACATCGTGCTTTGCTGTTTCAGATCTCAGATCCACTCTTCAAAGCTTGGCCTGAAGGTAAGCACCAAGCACAGTCCTCATACACTTGCTACTGCAAGTGACAAGATTGGCAACAAGCCTTCAGCAAATCACTTGTTTTTATTTACACCTACAACTACCTGCCGTTGTGGGGAAAAAAATTATGCTGTTTCTTTCTTGTGGGATTCATGTCACTTTCATAAGAGTGCAGTGTTAAAGGCAGGGACCAAAAAAATGAAAGTTTGTACTTTGTCCTGCCGTTTTTTTAATGTTGGGGTAATTTTGCTTTCAGCATCTGTTATTCCTCGGTTTTCCCTGGCTTGACTAGGTAGGGGGTGATAATTCGAGGCTTTTCTTCTTTCAGCAAAAAGCTGGGCTATATTCTCTGCTCACATGATGCAAATGTTCTTTTTTTTTTCTTTCTTTGGGCAGAGAAAAGCGAGTGGGTTGGTAACACAATGCATTCAGCAAAGATACTGCAAATCCTATCTGCACACAATGATAAAACATATCCCTAAAAATGTAAATTAGCCCGCTTAGTCTCTAAGCTAATTTTCATGTGTATAGTGGAAACAAAAACATAAGAAGGAAAGATGTAGCTGTTTAACCAGATTATCTTTAAAAAGTGACAGAGATATATGCTGGCTAATAGCCATCTCCTGGTGAAATGTCTGCCTTACAAAGCAGTTAAGGCCTTTCCTTCTCAGAACTGCACCATGCTTTGTAATTGGGGAAAGACAAAGAGTTTAATTCTTTTTTGTTATGTGGTGATGAACTGGACTGCCTGATTTAGCCACCCTGGTCCTCAGATGCCTCCAGGGGCCATGTGGCTGCTTGAACAAGAGCTGCAAGAGGTCTCACTGAGTCAGGACCTCCAGTTACAGTTGTGTTAACAAAGGTCATGATTGACTGCTCTTCTTTCTGGGCACTCATTTCTCTTCATTTACTTCTAACCAAAGTATTTCCAGATATTTTGAATTTGAACAGGAACTAAGAGTTCACCTTGGCTGCGGGCTTTGGGGATGGGTCTGATCCATTCTGGGCCGACTCCAGTGAGTGTTTGGGCACTGCTGTATTGGAGAGCAGCTTTCCTCTAACTTGGCTGCCTCCTTACAGAGACTTCACTGTCCTGAGTGAACAAACATCATATATGTAGTATATATTCATAACTTTTTAACACAAGTGAAGCTTTACCCAGGGGTTTTAGGTAATCAGGCAGTTAAAATGTATTTTCAGTATGGTATTTGTTCAAATTAATCACAGGATCATTTAGTGATTTGGTTGTTTCTAGATATTCTTGGTCTGGTCTAATTTCTGGTCATTCCTAGTTTGGGTGTCTTCATGTAGTACTGCATGCTAGAATGAGAAACCTGGTTAAATTGAAGAAGGGGGTGGAAAACCCCCCAAAAATTCATACTTCCAGTCCTCTAATCCAGCACATCTGTCTATAGCGTGCTAATTTTTACTTGAACATCCTTACATTGATTTCTATTTTTCCAAATGAAATTGACCCCACTTTACAAGTATTTTTCTTTGTTGTAGCTGATTTTTGAGCTTAAAGTGGGATGAAGGTGTTGGAGAAGTATTCAGAAGTATTACAGGCAACATTTATAATTATTTTTCTCTGTAATAATGTGAAAGTACTATTAATGTGAACTTACATGCAAATTATTTTAAATGTTTGTTACATTTTTTCAGTTTTTTCACTGTCTGTAAATTCTGCTCCTTTCAAGTTATGCATTGTTACGCCTCTCTTGCAAAGCAGGCCCTACCTGACTCTAATAATTTCTGTAGCTCATGAATTAATGACTCAATACTGCTTCAAAAAAAAATCTGTACATGCATATTACCCACATTTATAAACTGAGAAGTGTAATTCTTTCAGCACTTGATAGGCTCTGCTTATAGATTTGCTTAAAAATAGAAAAATTAATGTACTGGAACTATTTTGAAAGGCCCATAAATAATGAGCTGAGGACCAAAAGCTTGAAACATGTCTAAGGCTATGTTAATTATGATAAATTACTGTGAGAGGCTTGTTAGAAGCCTTTTAGCAACTATTAGCCATAATTATTGCACGTCAATGAAAGCACAGAGACAGCGACTGAAATATCTCACCCTGGCTGGAGGTTTATCCATGCAATTTTTGTTGTAACTGTGCCTGAAGTAAGTACATATAAGCTTAGTTCCTGGCTGTGATTTGGCTAATAAACTCTAATGAGAGCTTTCTTAATTGGCTCTGAAGCTGATCCAGCTGTGTCTTAGATGTAGTGGTAGAGAACTGATAGTCAGGACCTTGCAGCCCCAACACCAAATCCTGGTGATGTTTCACTCTGATCTGCTGCGGTCTGCTGAGTGTGAACTGGAAGTAGTGGTGTTTTTTGTTTGTCTGGGGGTTTTTAAAGCAACTCATGTGCATCTTTCCCTTTATATGTGGCTGAACAGGACACAGAACCTCTGATTCCAGGGCAAAGCTGCAGGATATCAAACCCCAGACCTGGTCTCCATGATTACGGCTGTTTGGGTTTCTCTCTTAGGAATGGAGTAAGAGAAATCTGTCTTTCAAGAGTTGTGTTTGGTTCCTGGTGCTGCCAGGACACCCTGCAGCCTTTGGACAGTTCATTCAGCTGGGATTGAGGAAAGTCAGCTTTTCATAACCAGCTTCATCTTTGCAGAGACTTCCCCTCCCCAAGCTGCTCTATTCTCTTCTTAGCTAAGGACAAGGCATCAGGCCAGAAACTGCCAGGAAGAAATGTAGGAAAAAAGATTCAGAGCTCATTCTCTTAGTTCATTAATGAACCATAGTGCAGTATTGGTAAAACACTTTGCCCCCTTCCAGATGAAAAATGTATCCTAACAGAAAAAAGTGGGAAAAAAATAAAGGCAGTGTTTTGTATTGAGAAGTAAAGACTAAAAGGCCAGATGTTTGATTTTCAGAGTTTACCTTTTGGGCTTTTGTTTCTGTAAAAATTGATTAGGTGGCTTATCTGAGGTGTGATCCAACCTTTCTTGCACTGAAAATAATGGCAAACTTTTTAATTTTTGCTTATAATGGTGGATTTGCTCTAAGAAGCTTTTTTTCTTTTTCACTCAGATGTCTTCATATGCTGCACATGATTCCCCATTACCATTAATGGGACTTAAATGGGCAAATCCCCTGGGAAGCCCAGGTTCCAGTGTGTGTGACTAGATCACCTATTTGCTCTCCTGTGAGATGATGGCAGTGCTGACAGTGTTTGACAGGGGTTTTTTAAAATAAATGCACCACAGGACAATTGCATCCCTGCTGACAAGGGATGCACTGACCTTAACTCTGTTATTTTGGCCAAAGGAGGGGGAAGCACTGGTCATTGAAATGAGAATTTCCTGAACTGTGTTGTGAGTCCCTTATTATCATCCCCTCTGCATGTACATGTGTGTATATATATATATATTTATTTTTTTCTCTCCTGTTGAACCAAATTTGATGTAGTTACAGTAGTGTTGCTATGGTGACCCAAAGTGACAACTGTTATTTTGTGCTCCTGGGAGGACTCTCTGGTAATGATGGTCGTTTTCCCAAGGGGAATGGTTTGATATTAAAAATAAATCTGAAAGTAAACAAACAGGTAGCGTGTAAATTAAGAAAAGAAATTCATTCGCATTAGCAGTAATTAATCAAGCCCTGTAGGATTCTAATGGGGGAAAAAGCCAATTTTAGATGGAAATATCTTGTACTACATGAATGTAAATGAGGACTGTGTTTGCTGCAAGGAGGATGCAAAACCCTTCATGTTCCATTATTGCAGTTTTCTGCTTGCACTTGACTGCCCAGTCCCTGTCTAGGAAATGTTTCTCTTTGGGCTGAATCCTGAGGCATTCAAAAAAACCCCTTGTCCTGCTTTCACATGAGGTTGACAGAAAGATGTAAAACTAAAATAAAATATGGACCTACAATTTTTGACCCATAAATTCACATATACACATTGCAAACTTCCCCTGCTCTTTGAATGCTGCCAAAACGGATTTAAGTGTAGAAACCCCCAAACATCACAAGGTAGTGGTGGAAAGCAGGGAGTTGTCCTGCCTTGTCCTACTGCTGCAACCCCCAGGTAGCCCAGACACAGCTACAGAAGTATCTGCTTTGTTGGCTTTGCCTTCATCCTGTGGCCACATCAGCTACAGCCTTGCCTGCAGATTTTAACTTCTTCCCTGCTGTGTGGTTCTGGCAAGAGGGATTGTCCCTTCTGTACTTCTCTCGGCAAAAGATGCTCCTGCAGGCTGGATACCACCCTGGTGGTGGTCACTGCTCTGCTCGGGGAGGGGATGTAGGTGAAAGGTGTGTGGAAACTGAAAATACACTTTCACAGAGCCATAGAGTGGTTTGTGGTGGAAGGGACTTTAAAGTCCATCCTGTTCCACATCCCCTGCCATGGGCAGGGACACCTTCCCCCATCCCAGATTGCTCCAAGCCCCATCCAACCTGGCCTTGAGCACTTTCAGTGATGGGACAGCCACAGCTTCTCTGGGCAACCTGTGCCAGGGCCTCTCCACCCTCACAGGGAAGGATTTCTTCCTAATCTCTAATCTGTGCCTCCCTCCTTTCTGTTTAAAGCCATTATCCCTTGTTCTGTCACGTCATGCTGGTGTCCAGAGTCCTTTCCTGGCTCTCCTGTTTGCCCCTTCCCTGGATCCTTCTTTTCCCTGTGCTGAACAACCCCATCTCTCTCAGCCTGTCTCCATACCAGAGGTGCTCCAGTCCTCTGGAGAGCATTATTGTGGCCTTCTCTGGACTCTCCAGCAGCTTCATATCTGTTTTGTGCTGATCTCATCATCTTTGCTCCTTCAGACTTGGTGAGATTTTAGTCTCCCACACTGCTGTGTGAATGGAAGTGTTTCCTGCGCTGCTGTGATCCCACCATGAGCATTTCCCGTGCTCTCCCAGCTGTGTCCCACCTGTGCCTGGGACACACAAGTGTTTCCACGGAGGTGGTCCTCATAGCTCCCTCTGCTTCCTTAGGGCCTGAGTAGTTTTTTATGTCACCTTGTGTAAATGGGCAATAAAAAGGCCAAGTTCTAAATTTAAATTTATCCTAATTGGAGCTGGGAAGCTTACAAGTATCATAAAATTCTGCTCTTTCCAGTTATTGTCCCACACAGCTTTATATTCCTTTGTGTTCCAAGGTATGAATGTACATTTATATGGTCATAATCAGTTTACCCCCAGTCATGAATATTGTTAAATATTTTATGTAAATGACAAGGTGTACAAAAGAGGTGGTAAAAGCTTCACTCTGATCACCAAAAAAACTCAAGAGAAATGTGCATTTTAGGCCAAAACATTTAGACCTTCAGATTTGAGGTGTGCATCTAACATGGGGTTATCTCTATTGTGTGAGATGAACAGATAAAAATCTGTTCTTGTCTATCTAACCTATTCAGTTTTCAGTCAATGCTGGGGTTGAAGTGATGGTTGTGGATTGTTTTGACATACAGATTTTATGTTCTGCCTATCAAAAGGAATAAATAAAGGTGGCTTGATTATAGTATATTACTATCTTCAGTGTGAGAAAATACTGAATGGCAGGAAAGCTATAACGAAAATCAACCCCTGGAAGCTGAAGGCAGGTAATCTAAGTGGGAAATCAAGAATGTTTTCAGAAGTGAGGGTGTTAACATTGTGAAAGTCTTATCAAAAGTTGGAATACCTCCCTTGGTGCTTTTAATTCAATACTTAGAAGGTGGTGAGAGCATTAGATTTAATCCATTAAAAGTTATTTGGCTCAGCTTGAAACTTAATGGCCAGAGTTTGAGACAGGAAACAGAAGGGCCGGGGATCCCTTCTGCCCTTCTCCGAGCAACGCCCTCTCCTGACTTGGATTTTATGCCCCATCCTGAGAGTCACAGTGTGGTTTTGAGCTTTAGGGTTTTTCTCAGTGCTGTGTACACGCTTTCTGTTAGAAATTACTGTTTTCTACATCTCCTGGCATCCTGTTTCCAAACAGTGGGGGGAACCTCTGTGCTGAGACTGGGGCTCCATTCAGAAAGGGGAGCAGCTCCTCAGGGGAGGTTGTTGCTCAGATGAAATGTTGTGAAGAATGCCTTCAGTGTGTGCCTATGAAACAGAATTATTCTGTGCTATTTAAAAACAAGCAAATAGATGAAAAACCAAACCCCCAGACTCTGTATTTAAGCCTGTGAAAATAACCATGCTACCAACATTTAGGCCAAAGTCCAGTGGGAGAAGTTACTGCTGTCTCATAAGGGGCAACTGTTAGCAGTTAGTGAAGCTCTTGATAATACATTTACATCCTGACTTGTGTTTATTGGGCTGGAGAGGGTTTTTTTGCATTCTAGTACATTTGTTTGCTTGTAGCTTCTTGATATCTGTTACAGTAATAAAGTAGTTTCGAGATAGCACAGCTGTTCAAGACCCATGTTTGAGACACAAGCTGTAATGCAAAACTCAATTTTCGTAAGGTAGATAAGAAGCCAAAATAAAATAATAAATAAAATAATGGGGTTGGGGTTTATTGATATTAGTTTGACTGATTTTTGTTGGGACCACTCAAGTTTTAATATTAAATGCATTATATTAGCATGAATTTCTGAACAAGAAGTTGCCAAATGCACTGCTTAGCTGTTTACCTGCACCTCTGTAAAACATTTTATTCATGGTATTAAAAAGAACTATGAGCAGTGTCAAACTAAACACTAAACCCTCAATTTTTTGGCCTTTTAAAAGAAATAAAACATGGACATACTTCTTAAGTAGAACTGCTTCCGTTTGGGTCTCTGTGTGTGTTCAGGTCTGGTTCCATGAATTATTGCCTTTTGACTTGGAAGAATTTTTGTCCCTTCATGGCATTTGCAGCTCCACTGTGATCTTAATTAGATGTTGTTCCTGTTGCTTTTCAGTTAACCAAGGGCACCTATTTCTCTGCTGGGAGATGATTTACACAGGCAGCCAAAAACCTTTTTAAACATGTAAAATTTGCTTGTTAAGCGCTGGCTGCCTGCAAGTAGCTACCCTGAAGTCTGTAGGTGGCAATTTCATATAGAGCATAAAATGCTCTCAAAACAATTCAGCTTTATTGAGCAATTTAGACTAACTACATGGAATTGGGTTTGCTTTTGCTCTGAAGGGTTTGCATCTAATGGGCAGAGCAAAAATATAAAATAAAAATAAAATTTCGCCCTTGTCTCAACGTTCAGAACTGATCACTGGAAACATAAGAGAGTTTCCTTCACAGAGGATGGATAAATAGTTCATATTTTAATTTCAAAAAGCCTTTGTGATTTTTTTTTTTTAAATACTGACTGATTAGGCACTTTGGGAATGAATATGTACAGAATTTTCTTACAGTGTTGAAAAAAGCTGAATTACAGTGAACAGCTTTTGTTCTAAGGACTAAATGGTTCCTCAGTGACAAAAAGGGGTTTTGTGTGTTTTATAATGTACAGTAGTGAAAAAGCTTAACACAAAAATATGAAGAACTAGAAATCTCATGAGATCCAAGGGTGGCAAATTTATCATTGCAACGTTGCACACACATTCTGGAATTTATGGGAATATTCTACATTGTTAGATGTATTGCATGAGACATAAAATAGGCATCATTAAAGTTCCTCTAGAAGCTTCATAATTCTAATATTTTAACTTCTCTGTGCCTAATTTCCCTAATTTTTCCATGTTGATATTGACTGGTGTCTATAGGTTTGAATCAATCGTTATCTTTAATTACCTTTAAGTATTATGCTCAGTAAAGTCTGTCTTCTATATCCTGGAGTTGTTTATAATGCTTTACTGATTTACAGTTATTAAATTATATTGCCAGAGGCTGCTGGTGGTGGGTTGGGTAGATTTTTATTCTTCCCAGCATCTGACTTTAGTAAATGCATAATTGTGTATGGAGTGAAGCACTTCATCCTTTCCCAGGCAGTATTTTGAATTTTTAGAGATTTAAAGGGACTGTGTAGTATTTAGGTAGTTGAAAATCAGGATGTGAGTAAAAGCATTTTCTGGGAGCACACAAAACAGCTGTTGCTGCTAATGTCCTCAGATCTAATTTGATGCGTTGTTGTTTTTTAATAGCCCCTAAACCTCCTTCCACATCACTCCTAACTGAAGACTGATTTGGCTTTCACTTCTTGGCCATGGATAGTAGGAAAATTATTATTTTTCAAATGTGCTAGCCTTTCATGGTTACAAGAGGAACATGTAGCTTCAAACAGTGAATAATAGTTTCATTTTTTTAGAGTTGTAATATATGGTAAGCATGCCTACTGTTTCTCTTAGGGTTTAATTCTACCAAGACTAATATCATGCATCTGCACTCGGCACTTATTTTAATAAGGTAATTCTTTAAGCGGAGAGGGCAAAAAAAGCAAATTGCCCCAGATGGGAAGAGTGTTCCTGGTCCATCATGGGCTGTTGGGCTGCTCAGCACAGGGAGTGGGTGGCTGTCAAGTTTCTGTTTGATTGCTCAGCTATTAATTGTGGCAAATTACAATTTTATAGATCCCAGGGTTCAAGGTTCCCAGGCCAAGCCATGCTGTATTCATCCCTGAAGAGAGGGAAGGAAAGGGGCTGTTAGCTGCTGCACTCGTTTGAAATGAACATGGTTTTTTTTTTTTCACCTGGGGTTGTGACAGTGTTGTGGAGAGAGCAAATAAGGCTCGGTTCTTTTTTTTTTTTTAATATAATAGGCAGAAAATGTCCACAGGAACATCCATGTTTCTATGGTTACAGGATTGTGTTCTCTTTTGGACTGTAAGGATGATAAATGGATATGATCATCCTGTATTAAACCTGAAGGAAAGCTAAGTACTAAACCTAAGGAGAAGCAGGAACATGTCACAGGTTTACAAAATCCTTGATGTCTTGGACCAGGGAGCATCTTTAGACCTCTCTGCTGTTCTTGGACTACCCTAAAATGGGGTAGTCATAAAGAATATTAATAACTAGGAAAAAAGCACCTAAATAATTAAAGCTAATAAATGCATTCTTTCTTAGAAGGTCATGTTTCTAATAACTAAATTAAAGAAGTAGATGTAATTTTACAGTTGGACTTGGTCTTAAAATTCTTTTGCATCCTAAATGATTCTGTGATTCTCTTTGGTTTGCAGTTAAGTCAAATTAAGAAAAAAATCACTAGAGGAAATGATTAAACCTTTGTCAAGATATTGTAAAGCTTCAGTTTACTTTCTTTATGTATCTTATAGTGGTTTCTTAACCCTACTGCAAAAAGAAGGTGTAAAGCAAGCCAATGTACTTGTCTGAATTATGTTTTGTTTCCTTAGAAATAGCTGGAGGAGTTTAATTTTTCTTTTTACCCTATGTAAAACAAAGGTATCTGGAAGATCCAGTCAGTTTTTCTACTGGGGTTGTGCTAAATGAAGATGAATCCAGAACGAAGCTGGGTCAAGGGTAGGAATTGGGTTTTTTCTGGAAATGGAAAGTAGTGCTGCGCTTTCCCCGAATGAAATATCACAGGGTTACAGTGTTGACAGAGGGATCTGACATGATGCTGCCGAGGTTGATTGGATTATGAATGGTTTAAGTAGTAATGGGATTGGAAAGTACTTCTTGAATGAAGAGACAGCTGTAGAGGATTTTGAAAGGAGGGTTTATGGGGTTGAGTCAGTTCAGCCTTGGGGTCATAGCCTTGCCCAGAGCTTGGGGGCTGTATGGAGGCAGGAAGCTCAGTGCTTGTAAAGCCTGAGCAGCAGAAATGCAGAACCTGAGCCCTTCATTCAGGGAGTTGTATAGATTTTAACAGAAACTGATAAAATGCCTATTTAAAACAAAAAGAAGAAAAGTCTGCCCTACGAAATTTTGCTTTCTGATCAAGGGTGAAAATGTTAAATGTCCTGCAGTAGCATGTTGGAGAAGGTTTGTTTTAATGAGATATTACCCCACTTTCACCTATATCATTATTAAAGACTCCTAAAAAAGTTTATCCCTGCAACTAGGCCATAACTAAAAGGAGTTAACAGAAAAATAATTAGCCATTGGAATACACGTCTGTACAACGTGCTCTTTGAAAATGTTTGTGTGGAGCAGAAATGTCCTTGAGACTTGGAGGTAAGACCCCTTTTAGTCTTCCCCTGTACTTTCAGTAATTCCAAATATGTTTGACAAGACTGGGTTTTAAGAGAAGAGGAGAAGGAGGTACAGGGGTAGGTCCTCAAGCACTTTAAGGAGTTTAGGAATTGGTGCTTTCTGAACGCGGCCCAGGTGGTGAGATGTGGAAGAAGCGGTGGATTTTTGGACTGCCTGGGTTTAGGCAGTTTAGTTGTGCCTGGAACTGAGCTGCAGCAGCTGGATGGGTCAAACCTGTGTAAGATGAGGCATCTTGAGACATGTTGGCCAGAAGAAAGATGTGCAGCTATAGTGTGGAAGATGCAAGTGGAAATAGATGGCTCCTGGCCTGTGCTCAGTTTTATGGTCAGTAGAGTTTTATGGTCAGTAGGAGGGAAAATATTTGAATACTTTTAGCTGTTTGAGGCCACAGAGTCTACTGAAAATGTCACCATCTAACGGATAGATGATTTGTGCCTTATTGCCCTTAATAGCTGTTAACTTGGCTCTTTCCTTTCAATTTTCTTCTTCAGACCAGCATTTATCTTGGATCAACTCAGTTTGTAATTGGCCAGTACCCCTGCTGGACTGTACTGGGAGCTCAGTAGATACTGAAATACCACAGGTGTCCTCAATCAGGGAAGTTCATGCTTGGTTTTGAAGGAAACTGTCACTGTCAGTTCACTTTTGGCAACCAACGAATTGAAGCTCAATTTTTCAAGTCATTTATTGCATTCAGCTCAAATCATAGCTTGAAATGATGCGTGATTTGTCCACTTGAGACAAGATCTCTGCTTTCCAAAGTCAGTGCTGCTCTTTTAAAAATTGCTCCAGATATGATTTTTTTTTTTAAGGCCAAATAGGATTTCACACTAGGATGGGAAAGGTGCTCATCTTCCTTGTTATTTGGAGACTGTGGTAACTACATTAACCCCCTGTAAAGAAACTGATGAAGAGGCACAGCGATTACTGCAGGACCAGTCTCTGAAAACCAGTATTTCTCTTACTTAGGTGCTTCCTTATAACCAACGTTTCCAGAACTTCCGATAATCCAAAATAATTAACATTCCTAATTTTCAGTGATAAATGTCCTACTAAGCACAGTTCAAGGAATTTTGTCAGTAATTTGTGCTAGTTCAAGTCAGCCAATTGCTTATTGACCATAAATGTTTATGTCTTTTCTTCCTTTTTTTTTTACAAGAGGTAAAACAACTGAATCTGGCCTGGGAGGTGATAAAATTTAACACTGCGTATCAAGTCTTTGATTTCTGTGACCCACTGTGGACATGAGTCCTGACAGTGGGATTTGTTGTTTAAAATTTCAGGTTGTTTAAAGTTTTCAGTTTTGCAGTCTTTGAACTTTATAAATGTCTCTCAGAGAGTATGAGAGAATGGGCAGTGCCACTGTCTGTTGTACAGCAGCTGCTGCAGTGTTCTCACCATTCTCTTCTTTGTTTTCTGTTTTGCATGGGGAAGCTCATGCTTTTGGAAATACTCACTGGAAAACTGACTTTATGTATACTATGAGAAGCTGGAGAAAACATCAGGAGTGGGCACTTGAATGTGGTGTACAACCAGGCTTTGGGGGCAACCAAGATTGCTGCTCCTACCACTGAGCCAAAGTCATAGCTCAGAAATCATCTGTGAATTGTTTTTTGGCCGTGGTGTGGCAATGTTTTTGAAAAATAAAAATACTTGGACCACATCCATTTGTAATTCTTTAGTCTTTATATTACAGAAGGAAAGGTTATGGGGGTGGGATTTAGGGCTTCCTAACCATAGCAGAGGAGTCTGCACATGAGCATCATCACTGTTATTAGTCCAAGGAGCCAAAACAGTGTTGTCCTGGGGTTGTCAGATGACAATTGAGTCTTTGCCAGTGCTGGTAAAATGACAATGAAACAAAAGGCAAGAAGATCTAAAGCCCACTGATACATGCAAGATTTAAGTAATACAGTTGGTAAATCAAATGTGGTTGCATCAGCTTTCCTGTACTCTTAATATTTCTCTAAATATATCATTGCTACACCTAATCAGCTTGTTCTGGCTTTTCTAATAAAAAACCCCCACTGTAGCCTTGTACGAAATAACATTTAAGAGTATTCCCCTTGCTTGTATTCCCCTTGCTCCCCGTGTGCATGTTGTGGGGTTTTTATTTATTTGTTGGTTTTTTTGTTGGCTTTTTCTGTGTTTTAACAAATATTTTCAGTATATTTGAGACAGAGGGTTGCAGGCTAATTATGATTTAACTAAAGGCTTTGCAATGATCATTATTATTGTGTGAATACAAGAGTGTGTGGATGGGAAAGGGATGAAATAATGTTTGCCACCTTTCTGACAGATTGATGCACGTCTCACGTAACCTTTAGGCCAGACAGCTTGGAAGTCTAATGAGCCTGAATTATTCAGAAGCCAGTGAAGATTAGTTTGATAGTGAGAGTATGTATTGATCTGCCAGCATTCTTTTTGCAGCATTGAGCTTCCAAAATACTTAATAACTTTAAAAATAGGTTTTTATTTTGGCCAAAGAAAAAGAATTGGCTGGCGTTTTTTCAGAAGAATTATGGGCTTTTTGCCAATCTTTGCTAAATGTTAATCTAAAAAAAAAAAAATAAACCAACCAATACGCACAACATCCCCCCCTCCCCAAACCCCACAAAAATAACATGCCTTTTCTCCTTATCTTCTCTTTTCTTTTCTTTCCTTTTTTTTTTTTTTTTTAAACAGAGTGGCTAACAATACATCTGACACTGTCTTATACCCTTCTGCAAAAAGATCCATTTCTTTCAGGCAATTACTGGCCTCTCTTTCTGATAAGATACAGGTTTATTGAGTTTCCCACTGTGCAATTACAGTTCTCAAGAACAGATTACGACGTATGAGCAGCCTGAATGATGGAGTGGATTGCAGTGGAAAGTGGGCCAAAGATACTGCAGCATCCGGGGGGTTTTTTTGGTGCTGATCTGAAATACATCGGAAGGAACTTCAGGGTTGCTGCTGATTGATTTTACTTCATGGCCAGACAGAAGCAACCTAATTCTTGCACAAAGTAGTGATGTGAGGAGTTGCAAAATGGATTTCTTTCTTTGATATGGAAAATACTAGGACCCACCATTAGCTTAAAACACACTTTCAAATTTCCAGCCTGTAGTGAGGGAGACAAATAATATTCCTTTGTATAAACAGCTGACATGGGAGGAGACATTTCTAATTTCAGTGTTGGATAAAAGTCTCCTGTTTATTGCATTTATCAAAAATTCTTAAATGTTAGGGACCTAAAGAGGGGCTCATTCATATGCAGACACTGTGCTTCCAGGATTAGCATTCCATTCCAAACACCAACTGCACTAGGATTGTCTTGTGGGACTTGCTTTTGAAAGGTAAGGACAATTATTTTAAAACATGTAGGAGGCATAGGTATTTTTTCCAAACTCTCATGTCTTAAATGACTTCTCAGGACATGTGTCTCCTTTTTAAAATCAGTAAGTAGCTTTGTTTTTCAGAAGAACTATCTCTTGGTGAAAACTGTTTTGTATTCCCATGCTTCACCTACATTGTGCTTGCTCAAGTTACAAGCTCATGCAAATACTTTTCATTCCGTCACTTCTCAGCAAGGCTAGCGATTTCAGTCAAGGTTCAAAAGCCCAGCTTAGCTGTTGGTGCAGGAGTTATGCCTCTGCTATAGGGAGCTGCAAATTTCAGGGCACAACATATTTTTATACACAGCATTTTTTTCTAATCTTAGTTTATGCTCCTTGTCTTAATTATTTACTTGATGGAATGTAGTTCTACATGCTGTCTTTTTACGAAGAAAGAAAATGGTGTCTCTCCCAGCAGAAGGGTGCTGCAAAAGGAATCTATTGCCATTACACTGAGATGAATCTGCTTCAGTCAAGAGGCCTTAAATTAATGGGAATTTTTGCTAGTAAAATAAGCAAGTCTGTGCAATTGTGGAAGATGGATACTGTTCCACAGAAGTCAGCCGCACTGTGCTTTAATTAAAAATAAGGCAGCTGAACCATTTTATCATACATTGGCTCCCTTATTATTTCTGTGTCATTGAAGCGTTAAATAGGTACAAAAATCCCTGCTTACCTCTACTACAGGCTAGACAGTATTGCCATTAATGTAAATGTGACTCTAGTCAGTCACAAATGTCAAATATAATGCCAATTATGGCATTGCAGGCATTTTAAAAGTGAAGCATAAATGTTAATGTTATATAGCTTGTCCAATTTTAATAAAGCAGGATGTTTTCCACTGATCACATTCTGGTGGAGTCTAGAGGGATGCTGGTGCCTGTGGAAGGGAATGTGTGGTCCTGTCTCAGAGAAGATTTTCTCTGCAAGGCAGAACTCGTAGATATGGACGTGACATGTGGCATCAGTTGTAAATAGCAACTGGGTACAGTATCTCCAGTTTGGGCTCTTTCTTGCTTGAAAGCACGTCTTGATTTCTGTCACTTCAGGACCTTGAGCTGCCATGAGATCTTGGCCACCAGCAGTGCAGGTCACAGTGCAGGTCTCTTCCAGCTGCATTTTACAGGAACCCCATAGTCCCACCTACATTTCCCATTAGCCAGTTGCATTCTTATCAAATATCCATGGGTACATTTCCTATCCATGATGCACTGGGCTTCCTTTATTTTGGCCCTCAGCAGGGTGCCTTTGCTGGCCTGTGTCCTTTACACCCTCACTGCCATTTGTCCTTTTCTCTCCTTACTCTCTGGCCCAACAGCAATAGGAAGAGCTTTTATCAATTCTCTGAGTCTGGATCTTAGTATAATTCAGTTCAGATATAATACTACTTAAACACTAATCAGTCAATTTATCATCTTGTTAACATCAAGGCTGGTACTTTCTACAGAGACAGCTGTTGTGTGCTATAACCCTGAAGATCCCCATCATGTCTTTGTAAATAAGAATTCAGTGAACAGTTTTAAAAGATGGTAAAAACTGTTTGTGTTTTCCCTTAAATTAATCTGTTTAAAGATTTTAACTTTTTTTTTTTTTACGTGTATCCTTGGTATATAGTATAACATTTGCAATCTGGCAAATGATTCTGTGCCTCTAAACTAGGAAATAGTATAATTTATCTAAGCTGTGGGGTTTTCAGTGTATGCTCCTGTAGATGTTGCTAAGCCTGACCAGATGAGCCAATGCCTTAATGAAATAGCACAGTGTTTAAAATTGAAATGCAGGCCTTAATATTTCATTTGGTCAACACTTGGTTGGTGGAGTTCAAATCAGTTAGGCAGCGTATGTGGTTGGACTTGTCTTCCCTCAAAATACTGTGCTTTGGTGAATATTGAGTGATCTGCTGATGTTCTAAATGCATGTCATGCCTGGCTAATTGCTGACAGATGCTGTTGACATTGGAGGGATTTAACCTGTAAAACTTGGTGTTTGCATTTTTTATTTTTAAATAAATATTATTATTTACAGACTTTACTGAACTGGTACTCTGGATGCCATCAAAATGAAGAAAAGACTTGAAGGAGTCTTAGCAGGTTTGCAGCAGTTCAAGAGGTGGCTTAGTGAACCTTTCTATTTAGAGATGGAAAAATTAAGAATTGTTGAAATCTCTAATGTAAATCACCTCTACATTGCTCTTGTAGTTAAAACTTTGTTCTGCACATGGACAGCACAGCAAGATGGTCTTCTGACCATTTAGGCCAGCTGGCATCTCCTCAGAGTACAGCTGCATCAACTTCTGAGACTTGTTTCCATTTTCTGTAACGATAAAACATAATTATTTTAAATGACTTTGCTGCTTATGGAAGCAGATTCTTTCGTTGCTTTATGAATTTTTGTGTGTAAGTAAAATATGTGGGTGCAGAGTATGTTATTTGATCTGTGCAAAAGGAAACGAGCTGAAAAATGGACTTTATGCCCCATCATGTGGGATCCATGGAGAGCCCACTGGAGAGTGCAGGATTCACGCTGGGGCAAGGACACAAGATGGAGAAGTGCAAAGACCTTTATTGCACAGTGACAATTCCCTAAATACCAGCCCACAAACAGGATATCACCTCATACAAACAGGAAGGATAAATCCCAGAGTGTCCCCCAGTCACCTGGGGTATTGCCTGGATGTTACCTATCATGGTAATAGGTAAGCAATACCCTCTAAGGTCACAAACCACAACTGGTCAAGAAGGCCACAAACCCTTAATGCCCTTTTCCAGCCCATCTCAGGTGGCCTGGATGTGTTTCCATGGTTACCTCTGGGCCTAGGGAAGAGGCCTATTCTAGGCCTTCCAGGCCTGCTCTTTATAACACCCATGGTGGAACCCCTCTGGAGAGTGCAAGGGCAGTGTGTCCAGTGGGCTCTGTTGGTTCTCCATGGACAGTATGGAATTGTCTAAACTGCTTTTTATTTTTAGGTTGAGCTCATGCCACCTGGTTCCTGCACTGCTGCCATGCCACGTGTGCAGAGGGCCTTTATTTTAAATATTAGCTGCACTGGAGTTGGCTATCAGGTCACTGCTGTTTGGCTACATGTTCCTAATTAGATGGATAATCACTTGAACATTGCTTAAAGTTTTACGTTGGGAATTTGGCTCTTATCAACCCTGTTGTATAATTAGTTTATTTGCATTCTCTTTATTCCTGATTAATAAATCATGGTTCAGATTGAGCCGACTACTTTGATCGCAGGGTCTGGTGAGGCACAGACAGTTTCATTCCCTGCTGGCATTTGAAATGCAGTGCTGTGGCAGTGCAAGGAAACATGCCTGGACACAGTTTGAGGAATTAGTGATTGTGAGTATCATAACATCCTCATGAATGACTCTCTCCTGCTCATATGTGGCTGTTCATTAAGCGAGCGAGGTGAGGTCATCTGTCGGTGAATCCCTGGGGGCATGACCTCATGGTGGAACTGTGGCAGTGGGATGTCAGTGCTTTATGGCATCTGTTACCATCAATTTCCATTTATTTATTTATTTATTTATTTATTTATTTATTTATTTATTTATTTATTGCCAGGAAATGTGTTTCAACCGAGGGAGAAGCGAGCAAACATTTTGCTACTAGGAAACTTCAGTTTGGGAAATATTCCTCTAATGAGGGATAATGACGGGGAAAAAAAAAAAAAATCCCAAACCAACAAATAAACAGGGAATTCATGGGAATCAGAGAACTTAATAGGAAACAATGATTGTTGTAGGATACCATACTTTGACATGTGCTTTGAGTTGTTCTAGGTAGCTGTGTATCAGAGAGCTGAAATTTCAGGCTCTTCTTTTAGACCCAACTCTTTTCCCTAAGGCTAGCTGACCTGAGGGGTTTCTCATCTCCTGCAATACGTAAGACTGAAACCTCCTTTGAAGAAAATTGTTTGCAGGGGAAATAGGGTGCTTTATGCTGCTGCTGCAGTTTCTTTTCTCTCCCTTTTGGTGCCAGGGTTCCTGGTTGAAACATCCTCCCTTTTGCTGTAGGCAGAGGGGCCCGTCTTCTCCGCACATGCTCTGCGACAATAAAACGAGAAATTAATTCTGCTCTTTTCCATAAATTCAAATACCACCACTTTGAGTGTAAGAAATCACTCCAGCCAAAAGGTCTCTGTGGCTTGAAATAGTTTAAGGCCTGTAAATCCTTCAGGGATCAGGGTCATTTACCTGAATATACTCCGTGCTTAATAAGAATTGCTTCATAACACTTCTGCACTTGCGGCAAGAGGAGCACGGAGGAAGGACTCTTCCAGCTACATCAATGAACTTCTGCCTGACCTTTGATGTAATCCTTCTCTGCTATAGCTTCATTGTATACGGAATGGGGGAAAATATCAAGAGCTGCATCTCATTCACAAAAGCACTTTGAAGTTAAGTTCACCATTATAAAACATTTTCAGATCCCTGGAGGGAAAACAGCAGACCTGCAAGCTGCTAGTCACTTATGGATTGCATACATGAAGGAGGAGGAAAGTTACATATACATTGTATTATTATATACTTTATCCAAGGGGCTGAGTCTAAACACAATAGCTGAACAAGAATGTGTGGGCTCATTATGGTTCAGTGGTGTAAAATTAAGTTGGAAGCAGATATTTTTCTGAAAGAGTTTGAAATAAAAATGCTTCTGAAAGAGATGCTGATCGAAGAAAAGACCTTCAACAAGGGCAGGATGGTTTGTATATACGGACACAGAGGTCATGCCTTTCTTCCTACATGCTCTCTGTTACACCAATTTCCTGCACATGAGGCTACAAACACAGTGACTGTGCCTGGGTGCCTGAAACCCTGGGTACAAATATTCTTATCATGTCGGGGGTACATTTCATATTTTCAGTGAAGGTTTATCAGATTATGGCAGCGAGCAATCATGAACCCAGACTTCCTTATCCTACATCTCTGATGCCTGATTTGTGTGCAGATTGGGTAACCTGAAAGCCAAGAGAATTATCTGTGATGTGTCCCATACAGTTGGGTACAGAGTTCTGCAGGAAAATGTAGGCAGTTGTGCTTCCCATCCGTCTTAACCTCTGCATCCCCATTACCCAACCGCTGCTATAGCTGGATGGGCAGGAGAAAATTCAAAATTCAGGGAAGTGCATGCAAATTTTGTACATCAGTGGCTTGGTAACGGAAACAGAGCCAAACCAGCCCCTGTATCTGAGCTGAAGAAAAGAAACAGCCCAGTCTTGTTTTAATCTCCCTCTGCCTTATTGCTGTGTGTGTTTTAATGTCTTTGAGCAGCTTCATGTGTCAGTGCTAAAATGAGCAATGGAACAGTATTCGCAACTTAAGTTTAAGTCACTTAAATGGTTAATGTTTAATTTGTTCTTGCAATTAATTCATTCCCAGTGGCAGTGGCAATAGTGCTGAGATAAGACTCGTTTGTATCATTGAGCTGCTGGTGTTTGTTGCCATAAAGTGCAGTAAGAGCTGATGCTTTCTTGAGTCAGGGAAGATTAGCTTGGTTCTGCATACTGAGAAAGTGTATCAGTGTAATTGCAATATTGCTTTCTAAACAGGAACTGGTTCACAGAACTTCTGTTAGCCATTTAATGGATTTATTTATTGTCAGGGAATAAAAGTATTAAGGTACTAACAAGCATGGATAATCTCTAAATAATAACATTTTTCAAAAACTTCTTTTTAGTAGCAGTGAATTCAGGTTGCCTCTTTGCTCAGTCTGATTTCAGTGGGACTCCATAAGGAAATAAATTATCTGGTGATAGGAATTTCCCCTTTGAACACAGTAAGAGTAGAACTGGTAAAACTAAGGTACTGAAATTTGCTATAAGCCAGGCTTTGCTGCCATGCCATGTGGCAAGAGGAACCTCCTTCTTTACTGATCTAATAATTGTATTAGCTTGAGGAGTGGTAGACTCTTTTTTCCCCCCTCTTCTTTATATTACATTATAAACCTGTTCTTTCCAGTCTGTATCAGGAAAATCCTCCTAGTGCCAGCCAGCCGTTACCTACACCAGTGGCAGGCTGAGCTGATTCACAGGAACAGATGTGGTATCCCAATCCTTCCCTCTGGATATTACACCAAACTCAAATTGTGGCCTATGGTATTTTTTCCCCTCACCTGATTCACAGTCAACCTCTGTCAAACCTTTTAAGATTGCTGCCAAAGGTTTTAAGGCCCTCTCCATTTAATTTGTGTTGTACCTTGGCAGGAATTCGTCTATCTGTAGATAAGCATGAAACTTTCCAGGCTGTTTGACCAACTGCCCATCTCTGTGGAGCACAGACTTACAAAACTGCAACAGCAAAGAGGGACTTTGTAGCCACAGAAAGAGGAGAGAACCACATTGCTGAAGCATCATCTGCTTTCCTGGAAACCAGAGACAAGCTGTGAAACGTGCCTGTACCATGTAGGTATCCTGGGAATTCAAGCACACAATGTATATATTGTAACTCTGAGAACTTGAGGTGGTACAGAGAAATGGAGGGGGTTTGTCAGCCTTTCTCATGTTTGTAAATGGAAATAAAAAGCAGACGTGCTGTAATACTGAAAGTAATTTATTAAACCTGCCATTTGGTCATCTTGTTTGGGGATGGCGAAAAGGAATCACAGAGAATATGCATAATATGCTTACTCACGGATTCCTGGGTGCCTTCAGCAGGTACCATCTATTTTCGTGCAGGATGACAGGTTATTAGTAACATTTGTAGGGACTTAAAATGCAGAACATGCCAGAAGAAAACATGTCCCTCTGATTTGTGGTGCCCATGGGAGCCATTTTCTTCAGAAGGTCATTTTATTTTGTAATAATTGGATGCTATCATTGATCTGAGCTCCAAGCCACCTGGTATCTTACTTAAGGCCGATGTTTTCTGTCTAGGATGACACAGTCTTTCCCATTTGGGCTGACTCCTGAAAGTCAGCTGGGGAGCTTAGAGGAGAAAGCACTGCTTTATATAAAATGCCTGTGCAGCTTAGCATTCTTCTAAGAAAATTGTCTTTATATAAAAAATATAAATTTTATGACATTAGTAATTCTCAAAATGTTTTCCCTCTAAACAGAAATGCTACTCTTGCTCTAATGTAATATTAAAAAATAGAAACTTTATCCTCATGTTGAAGCTCCATGTAAAATCTAAATGGTACCTTGACTGAGCAGTGTCTCCACTGGCATCAGGCCTCTTTAGTTTGTCCTTGAAAAGTATTCAGTTTTTTGAAAAAGGGCAGAAAACAAACCTTTAAAAAATGTTGAAATCTGTGGACTTTGTCGTGACATCAAATGAACATTTTCTTACTTGATTTTGTCTGTGGTCCAATGAATGATTTGCTCTTTGAAACAATGATGATAGATGTGGAAAGTGATTAGCCAACTAATTAACAAGCCATCATACTTATTAATCACAGAAGGACACAGTGTGTCACCAAAAGGGTGCTTCATGCTGCTTATGAAAAACAGCAAGAGAATTTTTTTTAAAAATATCTTTTTAGTTGATGGAGAATAGGATTAATGTCTGTAGGCTGAAGTCACAGCCAGCCACTGGTCTCTCATGCAGCTGGGTAGTTAGAGAGCTGTAGTGGCAATCAAGTGCCCAGATTTATGTGGATCTAAACAATTTCAGATATGGCCAAATGAAAAGTTAATAATAAAAAGGAATTCAGCTGTGAAATGAACCTCCAGAAATGAGCTAAACCAGTTTTCTTGCCTTCAGTCCATGCTGCAGCAATCACCTCTTTCTCTTTGTGTTTTATATCCTTATTTATGGATGTAAAAGATGGAGGCAAGAGAAAGTGATCTAAATGTGCACTGGGATTAGAAGATTTTTTTTATTATTATTATTTCTTCTCTTTCAATAATGTCAGGAAATGCAAAGAAATAACCTTTAAAAGGTAATAAACAGGAATATATTCCTTTTACAGGTATTCTCTCCTAATGTACTTTTAATAGCATGAAGCAGCACTCAGTCACTGAAATGGAAACCCCTGTGAGTAAAACTAGAAGGAATTACTGCTTTTGTCTTGAACTGCAGAATCACAGAGTCGTTTAGGTTGGAAAATACCTCTAAGGTCATGGAGTCCAACTGTTAGCACAGACCAAAAGCTTTGCCATTTATGGTGTGCTACCAAGTAAAAGAAATATAATTATGAAATTGTCCAGGCCATTTTGCTGAGCTGAAACACAGCACTTACCCAATCTCGTGCCTGAAGTGACTCCTTCCCGTGACTGCTGCAGGCTCTCAAGGTCAGCTGCATTCACTTGATGCTAATGTGCTCTGGAAACCAATGCAATCAATATTAGCTCCTGTTCTTATCTCCTGCCAAGGAGTTCCCTGTGCAATTTCTATTCCATTTTACTTCTCTGGAGCTAGTTTAATGCAAAACCAGTATATCTTGTGGAAGAACAGATGCATACAGAAACAATCACTGACTAATTCTGTAGCAGTTACCTGTCTATTAATAACCACTCTGATAGCAATTATCTGTGTAACAATATACACAGATCCATTGTGTGCAAAGAACAAAACCAGGCTGTTGATGCTGCCAGACTAATTTATATTGGCAGTGTCAATTTTTCAAATTACCTGGAAACTGCTGAAGACAGACTTAATTAGAAATACTGTGCATCTTTTTAAACATGAATATTTATTGACCTCAAATATTCAATGCCAGGATCATTCTCTTGGCCTGATGCTCAGGATCAGCCAGGAGAGGAATAACCTATTTAAAACCTCCCAGAGAGAGTTTTACCTGGTTACTTAGAGCCACTCTTCAGGAACAAGAAATGATCAGAGGGATGATCTCTTGTATGAGAACAGACTGAGAGAGTTGGTGTTGATTACCTGGAGAAGGAGGGGCTCCAGGATGAACTTATTGCAGCCTTTCAGTACTTCTTGGGGGCTTGTAAGAAAGATGGGGACAGACTTTTGAATGAGGCCTGTAGTGATAGGACAAGGGGTAATTGTTTTAAACTGAAAGAGGGTAAATAAGACTAGATAAAATAACATTCTTTTGCAATGAAGATGGTAAAATACCAGCCAGAGAGGTGGTAGATACCCCATCCCTGGTAACATGCAAGGTTAGGTTGGTCAGGGCCCTGAGCAGCCTGATCTTAGTCCCTGCTCATTGCAGGAGGGTTGGACAAGATGACCCGTAAAGGTCCCTTCCAACCCAAACCACTGTATAAAAGGCTGTGTGACCAAAGACTGACAGTGGGTGTGTGTCTGGCAGGAGTCACTTGGCTGGAGAAGAGTTTGGTATTTCTACCAAGGTGTCTTGGTTTGAAAGA
>VXAC01007381.1:0-28647 GCA_013399225.1 Rhipidura dahli
ATATATATATATATTTATACATGCGACAAGCAGCTGAAACCTAAACAAGCCTACTGTAATATGGAATTACACAAACAGCAAGCAACAGATGGACAAGACCAAGGATGCAGTTGCCACGTTTCCCCGTCAGACACACATATTTATTATTAATCTGTTGGTACCAACAGTTTACAGCAAATACATGAGCTTTATGTGGCATGCAGATAAGCTCAGTACATAGTTGCATTGAAAAGATTCGCTTAACCCTCCTGCCTGAACCCCCTGCAAGAGCAAATTATTTTTACTTCATCACCTCAGAGTGATGCAGCAGTTCTGGAGGCAGTCACCACCTTCCCTGTACAGAAGCAGTAGGGTGATATATTTAATTCTGGGGAGCAGGGTACCCTGGAAGAGCCAAGGTGGTGGTAGTGGATGTTGTCTTAACTGTTTGTGCTGTTCCTGAGACAACATTTTTAAAAGGACAGTAGCTGGACAGAGGGGATGAGGTCTGCTATCGTGTTTTCTTCCCTTCTTCTCGCTCCAGGCCAGATGGAGCCTGTGGGATAGAGTGAGCAGTAGCATCTGTTCCAAGAGCAAATGGGAAAGCCTAGGGAAAAGACTCCCATAGTGTGAAGTGGGGATAGGAATAGGAGAGAACTGAGGGACAGCAAGCTGGGAATTCGTAATATTAAATGTAGGGACAGTGAGTCTCTGGAGCGGGGTTAGGGATGGCCATGTTGTCAAAAAGGACAAGAAGAAAGGCTGTTTTTTGGCCTTTAGGAGAGATCCTATAGGTTTTATTTCTTTTTAGAAGGCCACTAAAGATCTCATCACTAAGAAGGAGGGCCTACAGCTTGCTCTGCAAGCGTATATTAGGAGAGGAAACATCTGAGCATACTCTACTTATAATCTGTCTCACTCTCACTTCCTCCTCGTCTAAAGCCACCTTGTTTCATTTGAGGCTGTGATGGAACACAGCTTTAGAGTTTAGAATTTTGTAAGTGTTTTTTGTGGTACTTGTGGTAGGAGAATGGCTCTAAGCAGTTTCAGTGCCAAGCTCTCGCTGACCTGCAGATCCTGTAAGAGCAAGGAAGATAGATGGGCTCATGGTGGACAAGGAAGACTGCTGTCCTTGGTCTGGACATGATCAGAGTAGAAAGGCAAAAAAAAAGGAGGAAAAGCAGTAAGTAGGAAAGATAAGTCAGCTATTGCCTAAGTAGTTAACAGATGCACATGAGTTTCTTTTTGCTGATTAAATAGTTCTCAATTCACAGTTTCCAGGCACCCTTAAGCACATTCCTCCTCATCTGCTGGGGCTTCTCTTTACCATCATCTTCAATTCCTTGTCAATTCTCCTGCTTACACGAAGTCCAAACTACCAAGGTTTAGAAGTGTGAAACTCTGAGAGTCCTAGTCCCGAACTTTTCCTTTACAGATGCTTTCCCTGCCTCCAACAATATTTCGAAAATGTGCCCTGCTTTCTTTTTCTTTTCTTTTTTCTTTCTTTTGGGTGGGGTGCACATTGAAAAAGTCCCATAAGGAAGACTGTGCTGTAGAAATTGTGTTTGAAAGGCTATTTATTTGAATTTTAAAAGTTACTGATACTGTGTAGGAGAAAGCAGTGTGCAGATCGTACAAGATATATTGCAGACCTGAAAAAAAATATGTTTGAGGCAGAAATAAGGTGCCTTTTGGCTGTCACAACTTCCTTTGTTTCTGTTGCTGCCTCTTTTGTCAGGCCAAGCAGTAAGCAATACCTGAAGCCTTGCACATTTGTTGTGTTGGAGAGCCTGACTGGCTCCAGGTTATCTCCTGTGCCCTTCTCTTGCCCTAGGAAGGCTGTAGAGTGTCCTGTTTCCTTGAGGTGCCTGGAGGGAAATTCAGCTGTGAGGTTCAATATCTTGAAGCAGATATTTTGCCTGCATGTTTCTGGTGCCTTGTTCATAGCTGCTTTTTACCACCTCCCTCCCAGGTGCCTGTGCCCCTTTCTCACACAGCTGGACAGACATTGTGGCTTGAGTCAGAGAACCTGTCAAGCTTCTGATCAGGCCTTTTTATGTTTTCTGTTACACCCTGAGGTACCTTCAGCTGGTTCCAGCTGTTTTTCTGCATAAGTGGGATGTAATTGCTCCTTCCATTTAGCCTGGAGTAAATATACTTAATAAAGCCATTAGTTCTGCCCTGCTTTATGGGATCAGTTGATAGTAGACTGAAAATTTTCCAGTGAAATAAGATGCTGTTAAGAAGAGAAACACTGTGAATTCTCACTGCATCTAAAAACTTAAGGATGTTTCAGCAAAACTGTCACAGCTTAAAAACATTGATTCTTTAAACTATGGTTCTTTTTCTTGCAGTCAGTGATCCAGTAGTTCATAATAACTATAAAATCGAGTCAGAGTGATTTTGCTGTAATTTTGTTTATGAAACAAAGTCATTTTCTAGCTTTCAAAATGTCATAATTTCATGAAGTATATAATTAGAATGTCACTTTTTTGTCTTCTACCTACCTGGATACTGCTCTGTTAAAAAATCCCCAACAACATCTTGCTTTTGGTATGGTATGAAGAGGATTTTGTGTAGGCAATATTCACACCAATTTAAGGCAAAATCCATGCAGCATGACATTTGGAAGGTCTCCTTTAATAACAAATGTGGTGATGGTTAGGCCAAACCTTTTCATGAGGGTTGTTCAAACAGTTGTTAAACCTTCACATTCAAGAATCTGTGATGCCTGTAAAGATTCAGGCAAGCTCCCTCCAGCAAATCATTGGCACTGAGCATGGGATTTTCTGTGGATGTGTTTGGTGGCATTGCTGAGCATGGGCAAGCCCTGCCCCAGGTCACAGGCATTCAGTCCTGCTGTGCTGGTGATGCCTTAGGTTTTAACTTTTATATTTTCCAAACCCTGCAGTGCACAGTGTGTAACTCTGGAGTTGCCTGTTCCCTGTTCAGTGCTGCTCTCTGTGCTGGGCACACACAACAAAGCCTCTCCAGGGCTGCTCTCCAAGGACACCCAGCCCAAACTGGGCCCAAAAAGTATCAACCAAAACCCTCTGAAAGGGGGGAAAGCTGAGGGGAAATTCCATCATTAAACTGAAGCTTTAATTGGAGAATTAACCCTGAGATGCAAATGAACCAAATCTATAAAAGTGTGAAGAACTCGTGGCCTCTCAGGGTCCATCTCGGGGCCCATCTGGGCAGCACCTCTGGCTCCCCAGGGGTACCTTTGAAGGGCTTTCCAATAAATCCCCACCTTTATTCCCTTCCTCCTGGCTGGGCTCTGTTTCTAGGAGGCCTCTTAAGGCATCACTGGCACCTTGGTTCTGGCCTGGCACAGGTGTGTCTATGGCCTCAGTGTGAACCAGACAGATGGGGGAAGTGACCTGCGTGAGGAACAAGTGTTTGCAGCACTGCTGAGCTCACAGCCTCCCCCGGCCGCCTGCCCACCTGGCCTTTTTCTGATAAGCAGCAGCAATTGCTGCAGCCAGTGTAGTGTTGAGCACCTCATTTGCCTCACTTCCTCTTCCCCAGCCCCTTTGGAGCTGTTCTTGCATGGTAGTTGCCTCTTTGTTTCCATTCCTTTCCAAAGGCTGCCATAATTTCCTTCTCGCTCGGACTGGTGGCAGCACTGCTCGAGGAGAGCATGCTGAGGCAGCACCAATAAACTCCTTTTACTCACCCAGGGCCACTGAAACATGTCTGTGTGTTGCCTTCCAGCACACCGCTTCCCTGGCAGCAGCAGGTTGCTCTGGTGGAGCCAGGATGATCCAGCAGGGCTTGATTATCCGTGCTGCACCTATTCCTGGCCGTGTGTCCTCAGCATGGCACCTCTCCCACTTTGGGAACCAGAGCCCTGTGCTCTGTGCTGGGATCTGGATGCCTCCCTTTCCAGGCACAGCTGGAGCACGGGGTCTTTGCAGGCCACGCTTGTTAAGGCTCTCAGTAGGTTGCACTGGAATACTTTCCTTGTGCTTGAAAGTTGAGATGCTCAGTCGTGCTCTGAGACCACTTCTTAACTCCAGCCTTAATGGTTAAAACAATTTTAGTCTTTTTTGTTAGGAATTTATTGCTTGCTGAAGGCTCCTTCGTGAGTGTAGGGTCAGACTATTATAGTTTCATCTGCTGCTGTTATTAAAATACTCTCTGTCTGCACTAAAACTGAATCTGGCTGCTTTAATTCCAATTCTATACAGCTCTCCCCCTGCCCCCAGACAAACCCCAGCACGTTAGGTTCTTAGCAGGCACGTGTTTGTTTGAGACTGTTTCAGGAATTTCTGCAAATGTTAGTCCACCCAGGAATGGGATAGTGTTCTTTGGCATTGTTGGATGTGGGATTCTGATATTACACATACTGTGTATGGAATAGTTAACTATAATTTACTATGATTTTCATTTGAGGGTTGCATTTTTCCTGCATGTGAGAGCCTGGGTTTTTACCAAAGGACTTTTATTTCCTTTTACTGACTTACTGTCAGAATCACTTAGCAAAATATAACTCTTCACTTTCTCTTTTGCTATGCATTTATTTGCAAGGTACTGAGCTTTACCTTTTTTATAGGCCCTGTTCCTGCCCTTGGCCTAGCTTGAGGAGAGCTAGAGTTACCTACTGTCAGTAATAAAACTAGATTTTTTTCCCTTCTAACTTACTATGTACATATTATACATGTGGAGTGAAAAATTCTTTTTGATTTACCTTCAGTCACTTTTTCAGAGGGCACAATCTGAGCTGAAAAAGCAAATTAAGCACCAGGAAAATACTTATTTCAGGAGGAGGAAGGGAGAGTCTATACCAAAAGAATTCATTGAATTCTAGTGTTATTCAGGAAAAGAAAAAGTCTTCCTTGTGTACATTTAATCAGTAAAAGATTTTATCAATGTTAGATTTTCAATGTTTTTAGTAACTATGTGATTTCAGTGTCTTATCTTTAGATTAGCAGAAATGAGAATATGATAAACCTAAAAAAGATTTGTGGAATATTTTGTGTGGGGAATATTCTTCCTGGTTGTGTTTACTTTATCCCCAAAATTTGCCTGACTTCTATAGCTATACATTTGTGAGTATGAGTCTGTCAGATCTCTTAATAAAATTCTAGTTTTCATCCTCCAGTCTCTCTCGAATGCTGAAAATGTTCCAAACATATATTGTTGATCTTCCTGCTGTAGCAAAGAAAAAAAATACTGTCACAACTTCCAGAAGGCTTTTTGCTCCTTCTTTAATTATTTAATGCAACAGAATACACTGACTTCAGTAGCATTTCTCATAGGGTTTAACTTTGCAAATTCCTTTACTTCCACCCCCATACCACTTTAATCACAGTTAAAATTTGACACTAGATTTTATCATGAGAAGGGAACCATTTGGAGCCAGTATGTGATTTTTATTAGTGGTTTTGTTACCACAACTGTATGGGCTGAAGTTCCTTAAATATTATTGATAGCCATTACTTTATTGCTGTCCCCATAAACTGACATGAAGTGTTTGGAGCCATCAGTTTCATTCTTTGCTCAGTTGCTTGGCTAGACAAGCCACCAAAATACTGAAGAGCATCAGGCAGTCCTGCTATTTCCCTTAGGTTAATAAGATTCAGTAGCAATTATATCTTCCCTAAGATAATACCTTTCCAACCACATCTCCCTGCTAATCACCATTTAATTTGGCAGAATCAAACACCTGTTGCTCTACAAGAGGTGTTTTCCAACCAGTTCCAGAGAAGATGGCCCCGTTTAATTAATTCCTGCTATGGAAGGTTCCACTAGATAATTGCATTAAGTCAGGACCTCATTTTTATGCCTCACCTGGCAGAGCAGCTCTTGCCCTTTGAAGGGAATGGAGTCGTCACAGAGCTGCTGCTGCTGCTGCTGCTGCTGCAGAGAGTCTGACAGCGCTGGGGAGCTGTGCCTGTGGAGCCAAAACATCTTTTTATGAGTTCTGAACATTCCCACCAGCTTTTGTTTGAGCTAATTGAGGAAGTAGAAGGAGGAAGTCTGAATAACTACATGCTTTTAGCTGTTACAGTGTTCCTTTATTACGAGAATTTGCATTATTTCCTTCTCAAGAGACAGAAGTATCTTCTTGGGCTTTGCTGTTGTGTTTGTTTGTTTTTTAAATGCAGAATGTTGGTGTTACAGACTGATACAGCATTTCAAAGCTTTAGACTCAGTGTTGTAACAATACTCAGAGAACCTCAGAGAGCAGATAAATGATGACACAGGGAAGGATCCCTAAAGTTAAAGCAACCAAGCAAATAAAGGGAAGTTTCTGTCTTAAATATTCCCCCAGTGCTTTTGTATTTTTGGTGGATATTTTGTGGATATTGCTGTGGGGAAATTCTTGTGCTGCTGATGGCTGTGTCAGCTCTGCTCCTCCAGGTGGGCAGAGCTGCTGAAGGCTCTCACAAATACACCTTCTGTGGTTAAAGTTAGCCTTAAAAGCTATTTTAAGTGTCTTTTAAGGTGAGAGCACCTCAACTATAACAGCATGATCTTTATATTTTGGCACAACACCTTGGGCGATCATTTTTATTTATTCTTGGCTTTATTTGGATAGAAAATGTAAAGGAGAGATTTGTTTTAAAGTCAGCTTCCTTTCAAGCTGAAAATTGACTTTTTTTTTCTTCTGTTGTGCAGCATGTTGCAATAAGGATCCACAATTACTTCTATGTTTCAAATGCAATTACCTGCAGCTTCCTGAAGAGTGAAAATGTTTCATTTTTATTTTAAACCTTCATTTTGGTCATTATTTGTGTTGCTGTAGGGTTTGTGGATGTGAGGAGAAAGGCCTGGGTAGAAAAGGGAGTTCAGATTTGTGTAGCTGTACCAGAAAATAAAACTTGGTAACATTTGAAGTGTTGCCCTTGGAAACAATAAATGCAGTCTATCCCTGGTTTTGAGAAGGCTTGGAGTTGGGCAAAGGCACCTTCCATCAGGCAGCCAGTAGAAGATTTAAGCACTTTTGAATGAGATGTTGAAGTGGAAACTAAAGGTATTAGCCCCACAAACCTCCGGTGAGCGTCTGAGTCCGGGTTTATTACAGTTGTGTGGATTTGTTTTCCCTCGGTGGATTCTGAGAGCTGTGAAGGAATTTGGCTGTCCCTCTCTTACAATCTGATTTTGTCATTTTCTGGTGATGCTGTGCTGCTTCTTCTGTCAGATTAAATTTACAGGCATATTACCTCTCCTGACAGAAACATGAACTGCATGGATTTTTCAAAGGAAAGCTTCCATGAGGAGTAACAGGACAGGGTTTCTTTTTTTTTTTTTTTTTCCCCTCTTATTTTTTGTGCTGGACTGCCCAATTCTGTTAATTTTATTATCATCCTAAATTAATCTTACAATATTCAGCTGAGCTTGCTTTCTTATCTACAATGAAATTGCTGTGTCATCGAGGCACTAGTAAACCTACCAACACTCTGTACAACTAAATCAGGGTCAGGACATTTTTGTCGGGGGGTTTTGTTATTTACTTTTGCATGGCTTCTGAGGGAGTTCTGTTATTAAAAGGTCAGCTAATGCAGCATTTTGTGGTGCTCTCAGAATCACAGAAGGGTTCAGGCTGAAAGGGGCATCTGGAGGTCGTGTTGTTCAACGCGGTTGTGGAGGGGAGGCGAGGGTTGGAAGAAAACTGCTGGCAGTGTTGTGCCGTGGCTGGTGCAGTACAGGAGCACCCAGACTGGGCAGGTGGGATGCGTGAATCACAGCTGGTGTCACGAGGGGACACAAGGAGCAGGGAGCTTGGGATGGGCTGCAGGAGGCAGAGCTGAGGTGGAGCAAGGCCAGCTGTGGTGGAATGGAAGGCGGGATTAGCGTGCAGGCAGAACGGAAGGAGGTTTGCAGCCAGAATGGAACACCTGCTGGGAACAAAATGAAATGGGAGGGATAGAGGTGTGTAGGTCTCGGGACAGGAAAATTCAGGTAGATTTTACAACTGGAGCTGGAGTAAGAGGAGTGTTTTGATGGAAGGAAAATGCCGAGCACGAGGATGGGTACACAGGGTGCTGTCATTACCAAGAACTGTCCTTCTGCCACGGCCATTTTTTGGGTCACTTCAATTGCTGGTTGTGACGTGACCTAGTTGGAACAGAGCTATGGAACAGAACCTATGGAGGGTCTCCCCTGCTGCAGCACTGAGCAATGGGAAAGCAGGTGCAGCATCACACACATTTTCTGTCTCCTTGTGTCCGAGGGTTTCTGAGGGATACAGACCAGCAGCCATTTTCTCTCGAGGAAGAAAGAGATGTAGACTTAACAATTGTAGGAGAAGTTGACTGACCACCAAGAAAAACGTTGCAGTGATTGAGGAAGCATTTATGAAATGATAAAGCCTGCTAGAAAGCATCTCTGTTTTCCCTACTACTTGGCAACAGTTGCCACAAGATGTAGAAACCCTCTGTACACTTCCAAGAGAGATGATGCGGTCTAACATTTTCAAATGTCTAGGTATCATTAACTCCAGCTGACAAATAGCAGTTACATTTCATCCTGAAAGTCGTACTTATCCTAAAAGTATGTCAATAGAGACTGTGGTTTGGAGTGTGGTTTAGGATGCAGAGGGAGGAAAAGGCGTGGGGTGCTATTTTTAACATTCTGTCTTCAATATTGCTGTTTGCAAAAATTATGTAAACCGAGCTGTTTTGTCTGAGCTTTAGGTAGTACATGTGTGTGTGATTGTATGCAAAAAACCACAGGCCCAAAAGGAGAGAGAGGCTCATTTTACTTATCACTAAAAATTTCAAGCAATGAAATGATGTAAAGCTTTCCTGAAGTTTGACTGCCTCTTATCTGCATTATCTCCATCAGTGATGACTCCATTTCCATTCAGAATAAGATTGTCTGACTTACAGATTTTTCCTTTCACGTGGCAGATCCACCTTGCTGTACCGGGAGAGAATGATAACCACATTAGTTCTGTAGTTGCATTGATTCTGAGCTGTCCTGAGGTACTGAGGAATATGATCTTTGTTCTGTGAATGAGAATACTGTACTGCAACTGCTACAGTAAAAGAGAAAAAGATCCCAAATTTGCCTTCTCTGTAAAAATGCTTCTGAATAGACCTTCGGCTTAAACTAAAGTAGTAGCAACAGGAATGGAGATTCCACAGCATGTCTGAGCAACCTATTCCAGTGTTTTATTACCCTCATAATAACAATCCTTTTCCTTGTGTCTAATTGGAGTTTCTTCCTTTATGACTTGTCTGCTGCCTCTCATCCTTTTGCTGTGCACCTCTGATAAGAGGCAGACACCAACTGCTCTCTACCTTCCTCCTGAACCCCTGAAGACAGCAACAAATAATCAAAGTAATCTCTTCCTCAAGCTTAGCCCCGTTCTCTCAGCCTGCACTCACACACTCTGTGCCTCAGCCCCCTAATTCTCTTAGGGGCTCTGGACTTGTTCTTACTGCAGTGCCTTGAGCAGCCCCGAACCAGATGGGGCATTCCAGCTGTGGTTTCACAGAATGACATCCTTGTTGAGTAGGTCCAGGATGTGGCTGGCCTCCCTCACAGCCAGGACATGCCACTTGCTTATGTTTAGCTTCTTGTCCACCAGGACACCTGGCTCTCCTCTGCAAAGCTGCTTCCCAGACTCTCCTGGTGCATGGGATTATCTGTCCCAGGGGCAGGGTTTGGCATTTGTGATTTGTGCCAGCCCGGGGAACTTTTCATCTTTCTTCCATACCTAATCTACAGCTCTACAAGTGAGCCACAGAGTTCTGTGGGAGACTGTCAAAAGCCTTGCTGAAGTCAAGCTAAGTGGCACCCATTACCCTGTCCTTCTCCTCAGAGCCAGTGACCTTACCACAGAAAGTAGTCAGGTTGGTGTGGCACTGTGTGCCTGTGGTCATTCCAACCTGGCTCTTCCTTTTTATGCTTTGTGTGCTTGGCTTCTAAGATGAGTTACTCCATGATTTTTCCAGGAACTGAAAGCCTGACTGCTCTACAGCTCCCTGGCTCCTCCTTCTTGGAGATGGATATGGTGCTTGTCTTGCTTTTCATCAAAAACCTCACCTGATAGTCATGGCCTTTCCAAAATGAGAGGACAGCTTTACAGTGACCCTGGCCTCCTTTCTTCACACCTTCAGATACAGCTGGTGTTATTCCAAGGGTCTGGGTATGCCCAGCTGGCTTAAGTGCTCCACTGCCACAGACTGACACTGGGCTTGGAGATTCTGAAGGCCTGAAGACAAAGCTTACCAGGAACTAAACCCCTACCCCACCAAAAAAAAAAACTCCCCCCAAAAAAAACCCCCCCCCCCCCAAAAAAAAAAAAAAAAAAAAAAAAAAATCAAAACCAAACAACCCCCCCTAAATCCAAAAATAAACAGAGAAAGATGTAAGACAAAAGAGTCATTGAGTAATTAAGGCCATGGAGCCTTATCCATGTCCTCTGTCACTGCTTTCCCTGCCAGAATGAGCTATGGGGACATATTCTTCCCAGCCTTCCCTTTGCTGCCAGAGTACTTACAGCAGCCCTTCTTCCCTTTAATCTCTCAGTTTTTCCAGCTACGTCTGAGCTTTGGCCTTGGCCTTCCACCTCCATGTTCCTGAGCTGAGATGGGAGTTCCCTGTCCATCCCTGCTATCTTCCTGCCTGTCAGACTGACCTGTTCTGTGCACTCCAGAGGGGTTCCATGAGGAGCAGCCCCATGTCCTGGGTCACTTAGCCCTGCAGGGCAGCCTTCTGAGGGATCCCCTACAGCCCATTCCCAAACGAACCGAAATATGGACCGTAATCCAAAGCTGAGATTCCAGTGTCTCTCTTGCTCAGCTTGTTCCAGGATGCTGAACTGCAGAGTGCTGTGTTTGCTGCCCTTGACCTTCACACCGCCCAGCTCCTCATCCTTTTTTTATGGATACCAGGCTGAATGCCTCTCCCAGTCATCTTCCTGATAAGCCACATCGAGAAATTGTCATCAACACATTAACATGATTATTCATGAGAAGGAATTGATTTCATGAAGTGTCTGGTTCAAAATTACAGACTAAAGAAGTTTGAATAAGTTTCCCAAACTACTGGGTAATTATCCAAACAGAACCATTTAAAGCTTTTCCACTCCTTGTATTAATAGGAGCCACAATATTCCCATGCTGACTATGAGAGGAAAAATCAATATCAGCAAACGTACATTCATATTGATTTATCTTCCCTTTTGGTTTTCTAATTTAGTAAAGGCTACTAATGCAACATTACATAAAGATTCTCAGGAGAGCAAAAGGGCTAATAAGAGCAGGTATTGCTGTTTGTTCTGGGGAAGTGAACTGACTGTACTGTTCACAGTCAATTGTTGCCCAGTCTCTGAAGCGTGGACTTTTGAGCCGTGTATCAGAGAGCAGTATTCCAGGGAAAGGGAGTAGAAGGTCAAGATGACTTTTTGGAGTGCAGGCCCAGCACACTGTGAGGATTTCTGAATGTCCTCATAGGCATGTACAGAGCAGTTAGTGACCTTTGTGAAATTAGGTTAGAAAAGGGTTTTCAGGTCGTGCCCAGTTCTTCTGCATATATCTGATTTTTAATATATTGTTTTGTGTCTTGTATGAGGAAAAAGGAATGCCTTATGAAAAGGACCATTTTGTTTCAGTCACTCATTTTAAACAAAGCAAAGGGAAGCAAATGAGGGGAGGAGATATTTTGTATGATGTAAAAACTGAAGTGTATGACTGTCCAGGACACCAGAAAGTTGTCATGTGGGGAAAGGAGTCAGCTACACACCTATATGTTACATCCTCAGAGACTAAATGGGGATGTGATATAGTACAAGCTATTGCATCTTTCAGCTGGTGTAAAGCTTCAGAAAAAAAAAAACCTTTTAATAAGGAAATGCTCCTTGTGACATTGCAAACACAGAAGTGCAACAGGTTATAAAATGGGAAGAGTGTTCTCTGTGCTCCTGCTGTGCACCATCAATAGACACAGGTTCATGACTGGAAGTATTCCACATGGGTTGGGGTTTTTTTTTCCCTCCCCTTTTTGAGGATAGGGCATTCCTGAGGACACTGTCAAAAAGTAGGACATTTCCTTATACTACCAAAGGACAGGGAAAACAAGAGATTACTGAAAAATAAGACAGAATAATTAGGTCATTGAAGGTCTGGGCTCATCGAGGTATTTAGTGTCCCAGAAGAACGGCTGATAATCTGCAGCTGAAAAATCACCTTTTGAGGATGATTGTAAAAGCTGAGTTCTGTCTTCCAAGGCCCGAAGTCCTTGCTTTTTTTTTCAACTTTTATTGAATTTGGCCATCAAGGCGTTCTATTAGAGAAGCAAATGCCAGAACAGCCTTTGTCCCTCTCTAATTGATGGAAAATTAATTGTCCTTAGTCGCCTTCATTGAACCATCAACAAGTTCTTGCACAGGAAGGAGGATTACAGCTTGATTTGGGGTACCAAACGATAGGGTGGCTGTCTCCAAATGACATCATAGCTTGAAAAACTGAGTTCAGCCTGCTCTTCCCCGTTGTCCATCAGCAAAGGCTGTGACTCCTGCTGGGAGTTACAGTGGTGCCACAGTGGTTCACTACAGAGCTGTGCCTTTTTCCTGGGGGCAGGGGTTCCAGTCTAAATGCAGCCCCTTCACCTCTTCACTTTTAGTTCCAAAGGTGGAGAGGATAAATCAGTGTCATGGAAGTAAGGTATTCCAGGGGTTCTGCCAGGAAGTAGCACTTGAACATAATGTAAATATTATAATTCCATGGAAACAGAGTGAGGGTTTTACTCACAGAGGCTTCATTCTTGTATCACTCACAGTCTTTTGTGTGTTGTTTTCTTGGTGTGCATCTCCTGAAACACACACCTTCCCCCACCCCCAAATTCAGATCCACAAAATGGTTTTACTGCACCGTTTATTAAAACAGCTGAACCATTTCTATTCACAGCCCTTATTTTACCATTTGGAAACCAGGAGTAACTGGTAACAAGTGTAGGTGATCCTGAGGAGAAAACAGGGCTACACCTGCTGGAGAGTGTAGAGAGCCAGGTAGGAGGCTCCAGCTGGTTTTTAAGTTCAGTGCCTGGTGTGCTCTGGGGTGGTTCTGGCCCTAAAGCTTGTTCTCTTCCCATGCCGAGCATATGGAAGTCACAATTTCTTTAAGGAACTTTAACTTGACGAGATTCAAGTCATGTACATGACAGAAGGCCTCGAAATCTGGGCAGCGTTGCTCATCAGGTTGCAAGTCCTGGTTCTGAAGCATTTGTTACCCATTTTCATTGGGAATTTCTAGTGTGTGAAGTTTTGAATACTGTGGGATAAAGTGCTTCTTACCCTTCTTTTAAAAAACGACTGATTTTTTTTTCCTCCAAAAACTTGCAGAATAAAGCCAACCTCCACCCTGAGAAATTTCAATCCAAACAATTAGAAGTTTGTTATCACAAACTGAAAAGAAAGCCTCAAAGTAGTGCTGCTTTGTACTTATGTTGTGTTAAAGAGGGGTTATTTTTAAATGAAAATCAAACTACGGAGTCCCATTTAGTAACCCTGTAGATCATGTGGATTTTCAGTTCTTTCTTTTCAGTTCTTTCATTACAGGGACGCAACTTCACAAATACCTCAGTGAGATGCAGAAATACTATATTCATCTTATTTTTAAGTAAAATTAGGGTGGGAAATGCTGCATTTGGTCACTGTGAGTGAAGAGGTAACAAGCGTTTGAGGTTAGAGATGAAATAATTTACCAAGTCCTTCCTGTTAACCTTTGAAACTGCAGATTTAGGGAAAACCTAATGGTTCCATTTTTGTTTAGGATGGCTGCAATATTCACTGAGGTCAGTGTGGCCCTGTGACTTCAGTAACTTTTGATTAAGGTCTCTTATTGTTTGCACAGTCACGAAAACCTTCCTTAGTTGCAAAAATTTATGGGTTTTCTCCGTTCCTTTATAGGTAATGCCTGGCCATGTCCTGCCCAGGTGCCTGGCTAGTGAATACCAGACTTAAGGTATTTTAGATATTCACTACTTTGGATATTCACTTCCATCATTTTAGTCTGGCTAGGCCACAACCACGATCACCTGGTCTAGGAAAAAGCTTCTCAAGGCAAAGATTAACTTGGAAATTATTATGGGTAGCTTCTAACAGAGCACTCTCTTGGTGTCTATTGACTGGAAGTTAAATGGATACTCTCAAGAAAAAATTTTCAAGAGGAAAATTTTTAATGTATTTTAGCTGCAGGCCTGTAGCTTTTAGGAATATTTTTTAAAAATCAATACTGATGGTGTTTGTTTACATATTGCTTTGGATTCTCATTACAAGGACCATTGTCATTCTGCATTTACAATCACTTTTACCTTCTAATGCACTGGCCAGTAGTTTATCTCGTGTAACTTAGTGTAGTTATTAACCTCTTTACACTCACAGATTTGCCCACATTAATGAAATACCTCTGAAGATACCTAGTATGTCATCTGTCTGGACTCTTTGCTGCTGGCAAAAAAATAATGAGAATTATTTTCTCAGAAATATTTCCAATATTAGCAAGTTTGCCAGTCGAAATATGGACAGTGTTGTTTGTAAATGAGGTATCTTCCCTCATGGAGAATTTAGCAAGGCGATGTCAAGTGTGTGTTTCTTTTTCTGTAAGCTTCAATAATAAAATCTCCTCTTTCCCACCCTTAACTGGGAACACACCAGCTTCCACAGTGCCACAGGAAGGAAAAGCTGGGAAGATGCCAGTGGAAACATCCTTACTACCTGTAAGGCTGGGAAGTAAAGGGTGGGGGACATGACAGTTTGGCTAAATCAAGGTATGTCTTGAAACCAAAGAAATTGCGGAAATCATTTTTCTCTCCTTCTGGTGCTTTAAATGGGATCTGAACCCAGAAAGCTGAGCAGGGATAAGAATGAAAACCCACAAGGAAAGTATGCACAAGGTGCAATGATTTAATACCTTAAACAGCATCAAGTATTGGAGAAACAAAAGTAAAATATGTTGTATGTTTTTTCCCTTTTTCTTTGGGTGGGGGGGTGCAAAGGTGGGACAGCTGGTAAATCTCTTATTTAAACACAGAGTATTTTAAGGTGTACTCTGGCTTATCCTTTGGAACTGAGTAAGAGCAAGTGTCTGATAACAAAAGGTTCTGAGTATTTCAGAAGTCATTAATCTTCCTCTGGGTATTCAGCAGTGGTTGCCACTTGGGGGTTCAGGGGGACAGCACCCTTCTCTTCCATGTTTCGTTATCATGCGAGTAAATTACTCAGGAGCACCTTCTCTCTGTACCACTCGTAGTAACTTCCCTGTGCTGGCCTCTGACATTTTACTCACCGGGTTCACGGTTGCCATGTGGTTTTCCCCCCGGCTCAGGTCACCTGGGGAGGGTGTTCCCTGAGCAGAGCTGAGGGGAGCTTCTGTGCAGAGGACAGTGCCGAGGGCTTTCTGCTTTTTTTGGATACTCTGATACACACAGCTGCAGGTAAGGGGTGCCCTCAGTCCCTCCTGGGATCACTTCTTGCGTTCAGGAGAAATAAGGAGGTGGAAAACAGCTTCCTTCCCACCCTGCTGCGTGTGTGTTTGCTGGTGGGAGAGGGTAATTCAGTTGGTGATGCCTTTGTGATGGGCACTGGAGTTTTTTGGGTCCAGTTCTGCCGAGTGTGTAGATGGTAGCAGGCCAAATGCAGCCTTTTACTTTTGTCTACAAAGAGCTTAATTTGATCCTGGCATTGGTTCTGATTGCTTAAAGCCACAAAGCAACTTTTTTTCCTTTCTTTTAACCCCATACAAAAGGAGACTGCTGCTAGTGTTGCAAAATAATCGAGCCAGAGCCTCTTGCAATCAAAAGATGATTAGCTTCTTGTGTTTGTGTGTGTTCTGATGTGAACCAATCCATTCTGTGTGTTTTGTGTTCCTAGGGATGCACTATTTTTGTGTGGAACTTGCAAAAGCAGGCACAGTTCACTGATGTTTATTAGTGACCTTGTCTTGTCCTCTGAGTTATGGACAGCCTGCTTTGAACATGGGGAAATGCTACTAGCAGTCATTAAGTGGATGTTAGGGTTTTTTGTAATTGTTTAACCTCTCCAAGGCCCTGCTGCAATTCTAGATGTTAAAAAAAAAAAAAAAAAAAAGAGAAACTGAATTATGGGTGTTTAAAGCTGAAATATTTATAGAAGCAGTTTTTTATTTAAAAATAGCATTTGTGCCTGAGAAGATCCGATGTACCACTTCAGTATGAAAAGCCAAACCAGATCTGAGTTCATATTGTTAATAGAAATTGCATGAAATTTGATAATGTAATTTAGCTGAAAATATTTTCTTCCAGTCTAGGTTTTGGAGTGGCTTTTGTGTTACTAAATATTACGAAGAAAACAATTTCTAAAAAACTCTGTGTTTTTTATGGGTATGGAATACAAAGAGCAGTAGTTGTATTACTGTTTGTTAAAGAAGAGAATGTACCAAGTATCAGAACACAAGCCATAGAGATGGGACCTTTCAAATGAAAACAAAAGCAAATGATATCAGAAAAATCATTTTGCTTACCATGGGAAGATAGCTGGGGGTTCCATCACCAACAAGGTGCAATATATTAAGATGAAAGTGTGTTCCAGAAATAGATTACAATTAAAAACTGGATTATTTAGGATCAAAAGTTACGTTACTTGCCTGTGAGGGAAGCTGATGTGGACTTTAGAAATGTATCCTCATTAAAAATGAAAAGCGACAGTATGTGAAATCATGAAGTCCTTGTTGATTTGAAGTCCCTGTTTAGGTCAATTAGCATTTTACCTGCATGAGGGTAAGTGCTGCAGGATGTGGCCCAGGTGATGTTAGGTGGTGGCAGTTGATAATGCTCCAGTATCAAAACTGTATCCAGATTTGGGTTGTTTGGAAATGCTTCCTTGTTTGAGAAATCCTACACTGATGGGATTGAAAGAGTAAAGAAATATCCTGAATTTCTCTGTTGAAGCTCAGGAAAAGGATGTAACACTGTGGTGTTTTTTCAGTTCAGTGGAAGGAACTCTTGCAAATCCTTTGTAACGTGCTAAATTGTGGCAGGGAGTAAAAGAAATTACTGTTGTGAGTTACTGCTTTGACTTATCAAATATTATCTTAGGCCACAATTTGGGGGGGGGGGAAAGAAGTGCCCACAGAGCAGTGATCTGCATCTCCAAATAAAAAAAATGTAAATTTGAATGTGTTTTGAAGAGGGGTCTTCCCAATACTGTGACAACTCTCTTAAATGAAAATTTGCTGAAAAAAAATCTGCCTAAACCTTTGGGTAGCGACTGCAGAAACCAAACCCTGTGTGAACAGAGAGAAATTCGTGCTTCATGTTTCCCTAGAATGACAGATCTCCTTGGCTTTGCAGCCTTCTTCCCCCAGCCAGCATGAAGCAGCACTCTTGATTAGTCCAGAGAAGGCAGCCTGCAAACATTAATATTAAACTCTATCCCATCACACCATCTGGCTCCACCAGCTTGGAAAGGATGGCCTTAGTCATGTAGCTTTCCTTACTCATGGCTGGCAGGAAGCAGCAGATTAATTGGGAGTACAGTTGTGACTTTTACCCTTTGCTCTTGACCCCTGTGGTCTACCCTCATTTTGCCTCTGAAAGGTCTAAGGCTTCTAAGAGTCTTGTTTGATCTATGAAGAAGAGAATTGTTGTATTTGTTGTATGTTGGAGCACTGAGTATATAAAGAAAGACAAAAAGTAGGTGGAAGCTGGCGTAGAGCTTAAGTTTTCTTTTAAAAAGCCACGAAGCCCTTTTTAAGCTGCAGAGTTGAAGGAATATGCTTTTCTGTGAGGGCCCATTAAACATTTATTCTCAGAGGTAGTTATGGACAGAGAGGGGAATGTTAGCATCCAGGAATACAGCAAGGCAGCCACCTACTCACCTTTCTATCTCCTAGCACAGGACTGACCTGACATCCTGCTTTATTTGAAAATATATCGCATCTTGCCTCCACAGGTATCACTTTGCTACAAGCTGTCCACGCTCCCTGCAATTTAGTCAGTTTGAATCCAGGCATAAAGAACAAGATCTCGTTTTCCTTCTTCATGGATACTGTAAGAATTAATCAGTCAATATTTTGCAATGCTTTAAAGAGTTAAAATTTGATGTAAACATGACCGTTTGGTTCTTCACTCCAGTGCAGCCCAGCTCTTAGATGTTCTGCTTGCCACAGTACCAGGAATTGAGCTCTTGCAACATCAGTGGTAGTTACTAATCCAATGAGACTTCAAGCAGAAATGAGGATGGCAGCAAACGTAGGGAAGCTGGTCAGCAGATCCAATTCTTCTCCTGGAATGAGCACTGAGCTGACAAAACCATGGTTGGGGTTTCATTGTGCTGCCCAGTGTGCAGCCTCTCTGTAACTGCAACACACAACTGACAGCTCAACGATTTGTGGTCATTCTGCATCTCACTGAACCTGTTCATGTTCATATCCCGACCAAATTCTTGCAAATCATTATTGTAAATCATTGTAAGTCTTGTAAATCATTTCACATGGCGTTTCTCAATTCCAATTCCCAAGTATGATGCGGTGTTAATTCAAAGCGAAGCTTTAACTCAAATGTCAGTTGTGACTAGCAAAATTATTTTTAAGCACTTTTTGTGTGCTCTGAAATTTTTTTGGATGCACTCTGAGTATCACCAGTGATTTTATGCTGCTGCAAACCATGGGAGCTTCATCTCAACGGGCTGAGGAGCTCAGAACACGGGGAGTCACGAGTGTGTCCTTAACTAGTGCCAGAACATCAGCTCAAGCTGATTGCTGCTTTGTGCCACTCTCAGGGCAGGAGTGTGATTCATCACTTCCATTCTGCTGAGCACCCAAGTGCAGATGCCTCTCTGGGGGTTAGATTTTGCTGCCATTGAAGACTAAACGGCGTCGTGATCTCATTTGTAATAGTGTAAGTTGGGAGTAATTTGGTGAAAGTGATTGACCTGCATCAGTGTGGTTCTTGTGTGAGACCTTGTCAGATTCAGCAGCTTCTTTGGAGGCAGTTTGGCTGTTAGCAAATAAGGATGTTTAGTTCCCCAGGAATGCATGTGGGGAGCATCTGTGGATTCTGCTGGTCATTCATCAGTAGAATATTTTTAAATAATAAATTAAGATATTTAAACCTTGTGCTCTTCACGTGTGAAACTTGAGGCATGATGTAGCTTTCAATGAATTATTAGACTTGAACACCAGCTTGCTTCCATTTTGCCAGTAATACCACCTGCCATTCTTTCACAGTGTGCTTGTTCCTCTGTCTTTGTAGCCCTCTTGATGACTACATTGTTTGGATATGCTAGGCCAGTTAAGCTGCAAAGATCTAGTTTAAAAATAGCTGTATGATTTTTTAAATGATTTTTAAAAACTGGAGGAGCACAGAAGGAAAAATTGTTTATATATGGTTATAGATCTATTTTTGTAGTTCTATTTCTGGTAAACTGAAGCTGCTACACCAGCACAAAGGGGAAGATTTATGTGAGTATAGATATGGAGTCATTTCGGGCTGTGGTCAGGATCATCTTACTGGCATGTCTTTGGGTCACTGGGCCAAGCAGGGTTTTGTTGTGCATTTTTTTATCTTTTTTTTTTTTGCCTTTATTCCCCCCCCATTTGTAGCATTCTTCTTCTGCCAACCTATTTTATTTTGAGAGCAGGATTTCCTCCCTAGTCTCTTCCTTCTTCAGCTAATTGGTGTCTTTTGCTTCTAGCCATCCTCGGGGCTGCAAAAACAGCAGTACAGCAGCGTGCAGCTCCATACAGATATTCAAAAGGGGAAATCCTCAGTCCATCCCTTGGGCACAAGCCTGTGCCTGCTCATGTTGGAACAACAGCCACCTGCCTTGTGAGCTCAGGTGCCCTTTGTGCAGCCCGTGCAGTGTGCATTTCCCCTGCTCTGTAGGGCATGAGCTCTTATCAGCATAGGCTTGTGCTGATAAGAGTTCTTTCCTCGGGCTGCAGTGGCAAGCAGCAGCCCCTGTTGTACAGGGCAGCAATTGCCACAGACACCACAAGTTCCAGTGGCAGAGAAGGGCAGTCAGAGGGATGGAAAGACCCCCTATTATTTATGAATTCGTTTCCTGCATTCTCAGAACCTACCAACCTGGAACTTGCAGGCTGCCCTTTTCCTTTGGGACTGGCAGGCAGCAGTGACCAGCAGAAAGCTCAGAGTGTCCACACCTCCATTTCCCTGCCTTTCTCCAAAGTTCAAGCTGTGTTTCTTCAGGAGATGGCAGCAGATGATACAATAATTGTAAAAGTCAGACTCTCCTATGAGGCTGAGGAGGGAAAGGTGTCCAACAGTTACTCAGTTAAATAACAGACTCATCAAGCCTTTTGCATTGCAATGATACAGATGGAACTGAGTAAGATTTTGAGCCTTTTGTGTTCCTTTGATGCACAAGAAGAACCCCTCAGACCATAGAAAGGTAGCCTGACAGCTCACAGCATGGAAAAGAGTTTTCATGTCCAGTTGGATCCTCCTGTGTTTTAGTTTATGAGCACTGTCACTTGTGCCTGTTTGTAAAGAGCCTGGCTTTGCTCTGCTCTGCAAGTCTGGAAGAAGAAACCAAGGAACTGGCCAGAGACTTCTTCAGGGATTTAGTTGTTGAGGAGCCAGGTCTGAAATGTTCATCTTGCTTTCACTCACCCAATCTTCTTCTGAAGTCACCAGACTGACACTGTCTTACAGGAACACAGGTAAATGAGACAGAGAGGACGCTGAAAAGGCAATTGGGGAACAAAGTGGGAAGTGAGGCTTCTGTTCTCTTGGCAGTTTGGTTCTTGTGCAGCATTGGGTCAGGCATTTATTCTGTTTTTACCAGTTTGAAAGATTACCTATGAAAATATCATATTTTATCAGGATCAAGACCCTCAGTTCTTTACAATACCTGTTTTTTTCTGATTTAAGAAAACAGCACAAAAAGCTGAGGAGGAGGGGACAGGAAAGGAGGATAATGTCAAGGAATGAAATGATGCAATTACATGAGCTTGCTATATGTGTAGTTGGCATGAGCTTTCCATTCTCTTTTTCATTCTGTTTATTTGATTTTTTTTTCTTCTCATTAAATAATTTTGGTTTCTCTTCCCATAGTATAAAAGCAAAAAATCAAATAATGACTTAAAAATCCTACAGTGCTTTAAAAAAGGGTGAGTTATGAATAACAACTGAAGCAGTCTTAGCCAGTGATGTAACCTTTTCTGAAACCTACCTGTTTTCCACTCAGTGTAAAACTATTGCTATTTGAAGTTCGAGCAAGAGGTGGTCTTGCTCTGTTTCTCTCTTACTCTCCCCTAAATCCAAGAGGACATTAAACCTGATCTGGAAAACTTATTTCTTGTGATGCATTTCTTGGTCATTTGTGGTCTCATGGAGTTCTGGAGAGGCAACTTGTCTTATAAACAAGTGCAGCCATTGATGGCATTTTAAAACACCTGAACTCTTAACCATTTCTGCTAAGGAAATAGAAATAATTCCTTCAGAACACGTGGAACCAGTGAGTAAAGATTTTAAAGTTGTGTGCTGCTTTATTTTGCTTGTCTGCATGTTTAAGCAAAGATGGGTGAATTAAAAGTCAAGGCATAAATTAACTGTTCTGACTGCACGTTGGAGGGGTCATTTAAATAACAGTCAAACATTTTTCTTGGCTTCTAAAGCTTCAGAATTTTTTCAGAAACTGCAAACACAATGAATATTTCTTACACTATGTCGATTCAAAACCTACTACCTCAGTGTGTTGTCCTCCAAATCAAGTCATGCTCTCGACTTTGCTGCCTGTCACCTCACCTGTTTTTCTGCTTCTGTTCCATCAAGGTTCCACTGCAGCTGAGGGAGCTTTGGAGAGCACATTCAGGCAAGCACCCCTTACATATTGCTACAAGTATTTGGAATTATTTTCAGCAGTCTTGGAGTTCACAGTGACAGCCACACAACCCAATATAAAATTAAAGCTGTTTGAATAACTGTTGTGTGCAAGCCCAAATCTGTGCAACTGGAGCAGGTTTAATTTATCCAGTGTCCAGGAACCTTTAATATCAGTCCAGCAAAGCACACATCCAAACACTTTGTTTCACACTTGCAGAACTTCTGCAACATTTTATTAAAGTCCCGCTAAATGAGTTTTTGGATGTCCTAGGAGAGGGATTAGTCAAGATGGCACCTTAATGAAATGCACAGTTTTAACATTGATGATGTCACCAATTCGATCGGGGTTTGTGTAGCATTTGCTTATGGTGTTTTGACAATTTTTTCTTTTTTTGAAATAATGAGAGCTCTTTTGAGCAATCTCTTGGAACTAATTTTTGTTTTAAAGGGCAGCTTGCAAAAAATCGAATTCAATGTTTAGGTGGCGCTGAGACAACTCTGGTTTGTCTGCAGTCTGCAACCATACAGTTCTGGAAAATGGGATTGAAATCCAACATTGCTACATGTGGAAGCTGTTTCTACCTTTGTGCCCTTTTTGAATTGAGCACGAAGTCGGTATTCAACTAAACCAAATTACCAGCCTTTTAAACAGAGGGCAATGGGAGAACTGCAAGTTGTAGGATGGATTCTAAGATGACACAAAACAAAGTTGCTGCAGCTGAAACAGAGGCTGATTGCTGGATGAGCTGTGTTTTTCTTCATTTTGGAGAGAAATAATTGGGGGAAAAAAAGCCAGAGGAACACCACCAAGATTGCATTATAATCAGATACACTTACTAAGCAGTTCAGCCCTTCAGCAGAGAAAGAGCCATTGTTGAAGATGAAATGTTGACATTGTACATCAGGCCAACATCACAGTAACTGACTATTCTAACAAATTAATCTAATTGTCTTCCTTGCAGCTGATACGTAAGATGGTGTATTTTTAGACTATTTTATCTCATTAGTGATTATTGCAAATACTCCAAAATGTGTCAGAACTCCAATTTGCTGGCTTCCTTGACTTTGTCAATAATTTTCTGTGTTGACAAAGCATATCTAAAAGTTCTGAGTCTTTAAATTCCAAAAGACAAGGAAGGAACTTGCTCTTAGAGCCCTCCCCGACATTAATTTGTTTCTCTTTTTTGAACTCAGCTTATGAATTTTATACTTGGAATTGGCTGTCCTAGCTAAGTATGTTTTTCTGCATTCCCTTCTTGTTTTGGCTTTGTGTAGTTTTCATTGTTTGCTAATTAGGTCCACTGAGGTTTCCAAATGTCAGCATCATGCAATTCTTCTAGTCACTGTCAGGTCTTCCTCAACAGCTTGAAAAAATCTCTTCTTTGAAGAATCCCTCGCTTCCAGAATAGTCTCTTTGTGCTTGCCCTAAATCTCAACTTCTGCATGGTTCTCAGTTAAGAACGAGCTACAAACTACATATTCTTGAGTATTTTCTTATTTTCTAGAACTGTGTTAGAGTGGTAGTAAGCTCCTAAGTTTTGTTGTGTAAGCAGTGGCAAGTATCTAGGATACCCTCAAGAGTGTGCATGGTTATTTTCACCAATGTTGGCTGATTGGATGAAAATTTCGTTTTTCATTGTGCATCTTCTTGTAGACATTCTAAGTTCACGTCTTTTGTTTAACTGGTGATTTTAGACTATTATTAACAGCAACAATTTTGCTCTTTTCTCTTTTTTTTTTTTTTAATTGGCAGAAGCTAATGAACCAATGCTGAATTTAAATTTCTTTGTGTCAGTACACAACCAATCTAGATAGACTCAATTATTTCTTATTGAAAATAAAAACAGTGCAACACTTCTTGTTAAGTTTAGGTCTCTCCCTTAAGCTGCCAGATGACATTTTTCCTTCTTGAGGAACAGAGAAAACTTTCATATTTAAATTCTGCAAAGGTGTCAGACCTTCCTCCCTGGCCAGGTATCCGTGATGGTGATGGCCAAAAGTTCTTTTCAAGCCTGATGAGCATAGCTGCGTTTCTGTTTTAACTTGGGACAGATGTCAGTTTTGTTGTTTCAGAGTGTTCAAGCAGTTGTTGGCTGCTACACCCTGAAATTGTTTGTGGGCTGGTGCAGTGCTGCGTGGCAATGAGCACCAACCACCCCCTGCACAGGGTGACTTCTTCCTGCTCTGCAGCTGGGATGTGAAAAAGCACCTCTGCCATTGCCCGGTGAAGAATCACAGAGCACAGCTGACAGCTGGGATGGCCAGTGAGATGTGAATAAAATCACACTTGCAGACACCCAGGTTGCTTTCTAGAGGCTTCTGCAGTCTAGAAAACCAAAAGCTCCTTGGAGGCTCCCAGTTTCATCCTCTTCCTTCTTGTCTGTATACAATGACCATTTATTCTCCTTACCAGCTGCTTCCTACCCAGCTGTCAATTATTTCATTCTCTCCTTTTCCCCCCTCAGATCTAATATTTTGTGTCATTTACCAACACTAGGCCTCAATGTGCTTTAGTGGACCATACAACTACCTCGATAATCTTATCATTTCCCTACTAGCTTTTTGTAGTTGCTTGACAACTTTTAAATGTAAATGTAAAAGCAAATGACTGAAATTTCAAAGTTAAGAACCACTCCTTTTAATCTGAATGTGAAAAATACAGCTAAGTTCCCCAAGCTGACTTTGAAAAATCAATCATTTTCACTGTATAAAATTTCAAAAGCTCCTGTGTGTATGTCACTGTTTCAGATTCAAGAAATGAAATCACCTTGAAATCCTGATCATCAATTTTCTGTATCCCATCCATCCCAGATTTTTTTATCTTGAGAAAGTCTCCTGTGTTCTAGCTAGCTGATAATTTTGAAATGTCTACAGTTTCCTGACCACACTTGGAATAGCTCTAGATAGGACTACCAATTGATTTCATTTCAAATAAAATTGAGCAACCAAGAAAAGTCAAATAAAGAACATTTTTATAAATCTATATTCACAGGTTCAAACAGGTATTTTTTTCCATTAACAAATAAGAAGTTCAAGTGTAGAGGATGATATGGGTTTAGACATGTAGTCCAAAAGAATCAAAAATAACTTGGAGAACAATTCACAGCAGTCCTGAAATATGAGAAAAATTTGTTATCATCAATATTTCACTTTAAAAAAATTACATTTTAGTCATGTACCACCAGCAAATACCCAGTATTGGTGTTATCCCGTGGGTGGACCAACAGTGCAGTCCTGTCAGGAAGGACAGAGGTTGTCAGGAGTACCATGCTGTTCATGCACAGAGATTCTTCAGGGCACCCAGCACTGCTCAGGCTGTTGCTTGAGGCTGGAATGGCCACTGGACAGAACCCAGAATCAGTGACACGTTAGCCTTTGAAAGAAAGGAGGGTCAGACTTCATGCAAAGATGGCATTGGGTTTAGATCCCATTATTTTAAATCGGTGGAAAAAAAAGGATATCCCATAGTCTTCAGTGCAAGGAAGTGCAGATTCTTATGGGAAGCTTTCTCTGTTTGTTGGCAGAGGTGCAAAACCTAAAATCTGCAGGAAAAAAATACCTTCCAGCAGAGTAATACAGAGCTCTGGCACTGCTTCTCCGAGCTGGCCCGGGAAGGAACTGCATTTGTATTGTGAGCATTAGTACTATTTCTGGGATAAAATACATTTCTTTTCCACTTTTGAATAATTTACCCTTTTCTTTCAGAGCAGAAGGCATTACTGCCAAAAGAGTGTGAGCATAATCCGCTGCAATTAGACAGCCTGTGCAGCAGGACCAGTGAAAACCCTACATCATTTTGGAAGCACTGGGACTGCTTAAAAGAGCCTCACAAACAACGTTATAAGTTACAAAAATAGCTCGGTGCGGAGTTTTTGCACACTCTGCTCTGTTTCCATCCCATGGCTTCCTAGCCCCACCGTTCCACACAGCATGGCAGCAACTCCTCCTTTTGGAGCCTGGGAGATGTTCTCCTGCTCAGCATTCAGGTGGTTCCTGTTCTGAAGGTGGAGGCAGGGCTTGGAACTGGATTTTGCTGAAGCTGTTGTGCCCAGCATACCCTTGGTAAGGCTGGGTAAGAGGGCAGGGCTGCTGTGTTGTACCCAGAACAAAACATTCCTGGAACGCAGAGTGGATTTGCACGTTCACAGAAGGTGCCCTACAAGTCATTTCTTGGTGCTTTATAAGTTTAAATAGCAATTTTCCAGGAACCTCTGGCTCGGTGCTTTATATGGCCCTCATCACAATTGCTCTCAGAGCAACTGGAGAACAATTCTTCTTCTTGCTTGGGATAGAAACTTTGTGTCTGCACCTTCGAGGGCCTCAGGCTGAGTGTACGTGGGATCATTTGTGCAGTCCATCATCATGTGCTTAGAGGAAGCCCACAAGCACAGATGCAGGCCACTGTGAGACACCCTTGTGTCTGATCTTTCCATTGTCCATCTTCCCTCCAAACCTGCTGGCTGCCCCATCTGGCAGGGACTACTGAGAACTTTTGAATTGGTTTTGTATCGGAATAATTATTTCATGTTTTCCTTTGAACATGATTACTCATTAGTATACTCCTCCTTGGGTGTGTCTGTGGGGATTGAACTCTGCAGGAGGCTAATTTTCCTAGTTTCTGTGAAGGTTCACACCTCAGGTTCCTTCCTGATGGAATCAATATGAAATGTGCATTTCAGTAATCACATCAATAAAAAATCTTACAAGCAGCTTTACTTCAAATGCCACCTCTTTACCAAGCCTGTTTTCATGGACTGCATCTTCTTTGTGTACTTGGACAGTACAGATACCTTCAGGGGAAGGTGTGATGTTCACTCTTATGCCACCTGACCCATTAGCAGGATCTTTCCATCTTAATCCCACAATTGGTCTCTTTCCGCTTCTCTTCATAGGAAATGATTTTATTAGAATTGCTGAGTAAGGAAACCTCAAGCTATAGTAGAATTTTATTTATGCTGGAGAAATTAATGCCAGCTAATAGCCTTGCTTCTTGCTCTATTTTCCTTTGGTATTTGATTTTTTGGTAATTGGCCCAACTTGTGTCCTACTGTGGGAGCTTGGCAGAGGGAGAGGGATAAAGAACGGAGGAAAAGATTTGTAGGTGTCAGAGACAGCTTGTGTATGTGCCTGCATACATATGTGAGCTGGCATAAAGCAGGGCTGTGTGGATTTTAGCTGTTTAAATAATGCTGTACGTAAATCTTTAGCTGGCTGAGAATGTGACCCGAGAATGGCGAAATAAATATTTACAGGTGCTCCCCCAGTGTTTGGTTTCTGGACAGGGGTGATCAGCACGCACTTACTTCCCAAGATATCCTGTCCATGCAAGGGTGAATCATGCAAGACTCAGTTGACTCACGGGTGGGAAAAAATGGAGTTAGCACAACCCAAAATGGCAAGGATTTGTGGTCACAAGGAGAAAAGCAAAATGTACATTCACACGACAGATGTGGGCAGCGAAGGATTTTCTGTTCAGCCCTTTTTATAATGGTGGAGGGAGGACTTGACTTTTTTAAGAAAAGGAAACTTGAACTGAAAATGAAAGCCAATACATTGCCATTCTGCCTCTAGCTGTGATCTTGCCTGATCTGGTAAGTTAAATGGGTAAGTGCATGTGACATTATTAGAGAAAAACTAGGCAAGAGAGGACAGAGTATTTTAATTGCTCAGAGGAACTCTTCCTCCTGAGTCAGAAGTAAAGCTGTGCCTCTACATGCTGTCAATGACAATATGGTGTTGGTTAATTACCCTTTGAATAGCATCTAATGCAGAAGTTTTGATGATCAGTGGTTATTAGGAACCAAAATGACCTTTATTTAGAACAAGTGATTTGGCTGCATCCAGTTTTCGGTAAGTGCTTTACATCTATTCTAGTTTTTCTTGTAGTTCCAAATGGGTGTGGGTTTTTTTTTTTTTTTTTGTTTCTTTCCATAAATCTATTAGGTGGTGGTGCTTTCTGTAATATCTTGAGTTCCAGCTGAGAGACAGCTCAGTTAAAGTGGTGGGGAGAAAACCTCATGAAGAGATGGATATTTGATACATCCCACTGAAATGCGTTTGTGGAGAAGGCACTAAGTTTGTTCAAAAGTAATTATTACCCGGGGTATTACCAACTGTAAATACTTTTTTTTTTTCTTGTTAGAATGGAAAACCACTTGAAAGGAAATAACCACGGTGTTTTTAGCTCCACAAATAGTATTGCATGCATGTGCTGTTGGGTGGTTATGGTGAGAACCTACAGCCACGGGTTTGCAGGTAGGGCACGGTATTCCAGGCGTTCACCTCCGTGGATGTCAGGGTGGTTTAGTTCTTCAGCTTGTGGCAGTTTCTGCGGTGGTTCTGAGAGGTGTTTCAGAACTCGGCATCTCTTGTTTAACATGGCAGCTCGGAGAGTCCAGATAGGTTTAACATGTACTGCATTCGGTTCGCATTTCATTTTAGAGGAGTCATTTTTGCTCTCTGCGGAGGCTTCAATTATAGAGGGCCAAATGACAGGCGTAATTAAGGCAAGTGGTGGGATACCAGCGGAGCACTTCGGCGTTTCCACCAAGGATTTTGCAAATCCTAGCTTGATTAATCTGTTTAAACATCTGTGCATCCTCTCGTCTGTGCAACTTATCCGCGGGTATCTCTCCCTGCCTGCCGCGCCTGTGTCTGCCTGCTCGCGGGGGCTCCAGCGGAGCCGCAGCCCGCTCTGCCGCCTCGTTCCGCGCCCGCACACCATGCGAGCGGTTCCGTGCTCCTTGAAATGCAGCTCACACTCGCATTCCGTAGCGGAACCGCAGGGCAGAGCCCACGCTGTTCAGAGAGCGGAGCCGATCGGAGCGGGGCCGGGGCCGGCGGCGCGGGTGCCGCGGGCGGGGCGCTGGGCGCGGTGCCGGGGCC
>VXAC01007381.1:36847-100956 GCA_013399225.1 Rhipidura dahli
TTTTTTTCTGTATGTGTCTGTGTTTTTTTCAGCCCCAAATGTAAGATTCTAAATTTCAGTGGCTGTCTCAGCAGGCAAAACATTCAGAATCCATGAAGAAACACCAGCAAGTTGAATGTCCTTCAACAGCTGGGAGAAATTAGCTGAATACCAGTTGAAGCCTTGTCTGTGTTTGGGGCCTGGGGAAGTGTTATTTAACCCAGCATCTGTCAAGAAATAAATCCACAAGTCTTACCTGGGCACCAAAAAACTCAAAATATTTAGGAGGGAGGGAAAATTTGCTTCTTTGATAAAAGACAGAAGATTAAAATAAAATAATTATTCAGGGTGACTGGAAACTTAGTGGTTTTCAAACCAGACATAGTAATAAAATGAAACAAAACAAAAATCTGGCTAATTGCACAGGAACTCTTTTTGAGTTTTGTACATAAACCTTAAGAGTTAATTGTTGCAAGGAAAATATTGTCTGAGAGCTACTGAACCTCAGAGAATAACCTATGATATATTTAAAATATGCTTCTCTAAATGGTATTGTTATTTATTTCAAATATTCAGGGTTTTTTTACCTACTATGTGTATGGTTGCCCTTGGGTATTTTGGAAAAAACAATTAAATATGACTGAACATGACATTATAATTACAAAGTAAATATGCTCTAATTGAGTAATTAACTCAACATTTCTTCCTAAAGGCATTGTAGGAAGGAATTCATGTTACTGATCAGATTTCAGTTTCTTTATTCCAAAGGAGAAAAAAAGAGGCTTCTATTCTCCAATATGGCTGGCTGGATGCAAGACTTCTTAAGATGCCTCATTTTTAAAATTTAGTATGTAATTTTTGGAATTTAATATGTATTATTGATACATCAGGTATTCTTCTAATGTTCTTTTTGTCAGATGAATTAATCTTTTTATATAGAGAGGATACTTGTGTCTCTTTGCTTGTAAGTCAGCTCAACTCTTTCAGGTAGCAGCTATATTCTACTTCATATGTTACTGGCAAAAACAGTAATTCTGAAATTGAAACTGAAAGAGTAATAATAATGACTCTGAAATCGAAACTGAAAGAATAATAATAATGGTTCTGCAATGGAAATTCTGAGTGGTCTGGCTGTTAGTAGTAGGGTTCTTGAGTTATGGCTACAGGAGCACAACAATGAACCGAGTGAGAAGCAAATGTAATCCCTGCGAGTACAGGATTTACAATTGATGTGTGCTGAAGACAGAGGGGAAAATGAATTATTGCACCTAAAAACACTGCACAGAGGATTAGTGTTGATGCAGATTGACAAATATCAGGAAGCTGAAAGTTAAGGCTGGTCTGTGATGCCAAACTTTGCTGGGTTTTCCATCCTGTAGCTTCCATACAGCTCACAGAGGAACGTTTTCCATGCAGACCCTGTGTGTAAATATCAGATATCTGAATGAAGTACAGAGGGATTGGGTGTCCTGGGGATGAATTTAACATATTGACAGCAAAGTCAGCAGATGAAGTCACATAACCCCAAGGGTCATTAAGAAAACAGAGGAAATCCATGGCATTCATGGCTCTATGGAGCTGTGAACAAATTGACTCGTGCAGGGAGGAAAGCTTCACCTGTGTGCTGAAATTCACATACAATAATTAAATTGCCTATTATTGCTTTTATAAATTGTATACTGCCTGTTATTATTGCCTGTTATAGATTGTATAGATGCACAGAGTGTTTTCAGGTGTAATTTAAATTCAAATTGGTGTCTTCAGAGAGAAGTAAAAGACATTTATGGGGTGAAAATTGAAAGTGATCAGGTTTAATTGTGGCTTTAATGGAGCTTTAGTACGACTATATTCAGGAGCAATAACTAGGAGTGGATTACCTGAGATTCTTACATCACTTTCACCTAAGTGAAAATTTTAAATGAAAAGCCTGAGATTTGCACACATCAGTTACGTTTAGTACCAGCAGCATCAAAATTGAATTCATAGATCAGTGAATGTCTTGAGGAGCAGAACTCCAGAATCTTGCCTGGCAGGTTCTCACTGGCTTTGGCTCAGTTGCACAAACTCTGTGAGTGTGAAACCTTTATTAGCAGGTGTTTGGGCTGTGCTGGTCCTGCACACTGCTGAGTTCTCAAAAAAATTTCTCCACAGTTGTCTTTTGAGAGTTGTTTGCTGTTTGTTCAACATAACAAAGCTTTATTGCTTAAATCAGAAATGAACAAATTCCTGAGGTAATATGAAGAAAAAGCAAATCCTTAATTCAGTTTATTGGATTTATGTTAGGACCAAAAGAGTTAATAGTTTCATTTTAATTTTAGATTTGAAAGCAAATGCAATGGGACAGTGATGGAAAACAGTATCTCTGAGCAGCTCTTTTCAACCATTGTGGCAAAAGTCAGAAATAAAAGCAGAGAGTGAAAGACCAAGATGAACATGATTTGAATCCTTTTCTCTGCTTTAAGGCAAAAGGTGTTGAGAAAGATGGTGAGAGATGAAAGATTGTGTCCCAACTTGCATGCAGTGATAAAAGCTGTTATGCATGCCAGGAAATCAGTCAGAAATAACAAGAGGGACTTGCTACTGGCAGTTCTTAAAGACAGCCAAAGCATTCTGAAATAAAATTTTAAAAAATTTCAGGTGTCAAACTTCTGAGGAATCAAGTGTGGAGCTTTACAGGTGCCTGGCAGAGTCCCCGAGAAAGCATCATGGCATGTGGGCAGATGTGAAGGGCTTAAAAAAGGATCTCATCTCACAGCATGAATAATGCAACGAAACATTGCAGGAAGTTTTTAATGCTGATAATGCAACTTGTGCTACTTTCTATGAAACACTGTGCTTTGACATCTCCTTAAGTGCTTTTAATTTGCAGTGTGGTTGACACAGCTCGGAGTGTTTGTGCAGAGAGAGATGCGTTTGACTGGAACATACATCCTGCTGTTCCAGGGCAAAGCTTGTACCTAAATGAGTACGTGTGGGTCAGCAGTTCTTCATCTGTTTTTCCAGCATTTAGCATTCTCACTGAGAGCTTTGCTGTTATCTTACTTTGCCTTGAATTTGCTCTTATTTCACCAGAACACTTTTTTTTTTTTTTTTTAAACTTTTATTTTGGGGCATGCATTCTTGAGATTTTGTCTGTTGTGCTTTAAGGTGGTTTCTGATGGAGAGCATCAGTGCACAGAACGCAGAGCTGGGTCTGGCTGGGTGCCCCTAAGGATTTTGGTAGGCATGCTGCAGGGCCAGAGGACTCATTATTTGTGAGAAATATGGATGGGGAAGCCCTGTGTGGAGTCAACTCTACAAATATCAGAGGGAAGGAAATGTATTCTTTTAGCACATGTCAGTGGTGTTTGATACTTCAAAAAGAATGTGATGTGAGCTCATCCGGATGGCTTAATACATTGAATTTTCTTGCTCGTCTCCCCATGTCAGTGCTGGAATACTATTTTAGAATACTATTTAAAGACAGAATTACTGCAGAAGATGGAAAGCCCCACTTGTCATCTTAGGCTTTAAACCTCTAGTTCATGTAGCTAGTAGTTCTGATAACAGCAGTAGAAAGTATCTAAGCCTGATTCTGTAGCTACAACATAATGAACAAAGATCTGACAGAATTTCAGGTGCTGTTTGGGAGATTAATGTAAAGACTGGAGTATGGAGGATCAGACTGCACTCTAATTTATTTCTGTGTTCAGATGGAGACTTCCAGAAAGTCTCATACCTCCACAAAAGCTGTATTTCTTTCCCTTTGGAAGGGTGAAAAAGAAATATGATCTTTGAAGTTATTTACTTCTCCTCTTATATATTTACATGGTCATGATCCCTGTAATATGAACATCTTCCAGGATTAAAAAACTCTCTTCATCTTCCCAGAGTGCCAGGTCAATAGGCTTGGAATATTAATTTTCTCTTTCTTCATCAGCTATGTTGTGCGTGCTGATGGGAAGATATTACCCTGGGAGGTGCATGCAAAGGAATTAATAATGCATTTAATTTCCATAAGGTCTGTGTTATGAAATGGTGTTCAGTTAGTGGTGTCACCAAGCCTGGGGCAGACACAGCAGTACTGGGCTGTCTGATCCCTGTGGCTGGGTGCAAATCTGGGAGAGCAGCCCCTGCCCAGGTCCTCCTGAGTGCACAGGCAGGTCTGAGGCTTGTGGTACAGTTAGAACAGCAGCTTGGTTATTTAGTCCTGGCCCAGCTGTGGGGATCAAGGGCAGGGCTCCTGATGGAGACCCCCACACCACTGTTGTGCCATGATTTGCATTATCCCTCTCCAGTTCTGCTGACTTGCTTTTTCTCTGCCTTTGTGTCTCCCTTCTCACTCCAGTCTTCTCCAGAATAAGCTCCCCAACCCTAGTTTTGCTTCCCCCGCCCCGCCACTGCACCAGCTTTTCTACCTCCACACTCAAATTTGGTGTTTCTGGTACTGGTTTTCCATAATCCTGACCTTATTCCACATTCCTAACACAGTTGCCTGGGCTCTGTGGTTGGTCCCTGTGATACTCCCCTGTAGGACTCCAGTACTTTCCTCACCCAAGTGTGAGGTTTGTTCCTGTGTGACTCAACTCCCTCTGAACCATGTGGAATCTGGCCATTTCTCACAGTGCCACCTGTAACTCTTGTCAGCCTCTCACTTTATTATCACTGCTGGGAATTTCTCATGTCTCAGCCAGTAGTTTTCCATGTGCTGTTTGGTTACCCAGGCCAGGCTGAGCCTGCAGCCCTACTACCAATTATTCTGAGGAGTCTTAACTTCAGTAATGAGTGCTGTCTATTAATAAGCAGAGAGGATTATCTTCTTTTAAAGTGCAATGTTGGTGATCAGTTTCATGCTCAGGATGTAACAGCCATGAGAGGAGGCTGATGCCTTGGAAAGAGGTGACCAGACAGGTTTATGAGGAGTCAGTGCACAGACAGTTGAATTTTGAACCAGATGCTTTATGATCAGGATGTCTGCTTTTATCTCTGGGATGTAAATTGCAGAGATAAAGTGCCTTTCTCTTGAATGTAGCCATTGCCATGGGCAGATGGGAATCTGATAGGAAAGGGAGCTTCTGTCTGGTCTGTCTCTAGGGACTGCACGTGGTGCTGCGTGGTGTGCACACAAAGTATTGGATAGGAGCAGTCAGACCTCTGTTTTCCTCCCAAATCTAAACACACACACACACATCACCAGGCACCTCTGGGACCTCAATAGCAACCTGGATACACAGATATTTCTGATTTTCATCTGCCATCTTTCCAGTGTCTGTGTGTCATGAGGCATTTTTATTTTTGTTTCCAAGTAGCTGGGAAAAATGATCTGCTCCTGGGAGCCACCAGAGAGTCTTTGAGATGTCTGCAGTTGCACTGTGCCTACACAGTGGTGTGTGCATATAGGCAGAAGTATAATTTACTTAGTGGACCAGAATGAAGAAGTGACACTGATTGGAGGGATCTTGCTGTGTTGTGAAGGATTTTGAAAGAAATGGAATGGCATGAAATAAGAGAGAAATGGTCTGTGTTTTCAGATTGTCATTCTTCATATAGTAAAACTGATAATTTGGCATAGATTTCACTTTACCTCACTGTAGGTGTTTAAATTGTCTGATTAGAACTAATCCTTTGGCTGGTGTGTAGTGAGTGGAGAGGAAGGCAGCCACAGCCAATGAACATTAGAGATATCTAAAGCAGGTGGGGTAGGCTGCTTTTTTGGGAGCTACTGAACTCTTGACTACATAGCTGGAGCTTTGGTGCCTAAGTCAGACTACATGTCAGATTTTGGATTGCTGGAATGAGTGAACCGAATTCCACTTTCCTCGTGTGTGTTGATTTCTAATTCTGGCTGTCAAAAGCAGGAGCTTGGTGTGAAGGAAGGAGTTCTGTGCCTGTATTAGGTTTAAATCAACAGTCTTTCAGGTGCCCTGTGTAAATGCAAATGCTCTCAATGTGTACTTCCTGCCTGGATGCATGCTGTTAAACTAAAGAAACTGGCAAAGACAAGCATGATAAGAAAAATAATAACTTGGGAAAAATAGTAGCTTGGGAATTTCCAGTTGGAAACTCATGGAAGCTGCTTCTTGAGGAATGTCCCTGTTAAATCCCTGTGTTGTGAGAACAATTCATTTTTCCTAGGATTATGTTTAGGAGTGGGAAACTTTGTGACTGCAAAGCAGGTGGCTTCAGGAGGGAGATGGGCTTCCCAGGCAGCGTCAGAGAGGGATGGCAGGCATGGCAGGAGGCACAGCAGCAGAGGAATTCTGTTGCCATCGGTGCAGGCTTTGCATCCTGGCTAGTGAGAGTGGGCAGCTGAGCTGGCTGGGATGCCCCAAATTCCCCAGGAAAGATCAATATTTGGGTAACAGCAGTGCAGAGAGGGTTCTGTGCAGTAACCCTTTGGTTGGTGTAGGCTGTGCTTTGGGGGGAACCAGTGCAGCAGGCCTGGTTTTGAGAGTGCCATTCTTGAGTCATGGAGAACTCCTCCTCTGGCAGGGTCTCAAAGAGGATAAACTGAGGTGTGAAATTCACTTGGTCTCATGAACTTGGTGACTTTGTTCAGCCGTGGACAGGTTGGCAGATGGGATTCTGCCTGCCAGAGCCCAGAGTGGTGGGTGTGGGGTGTGCTGGATCTGTGATTTCAGCCAGGGGAGAGCCCTTGTCCCTGCAGGATGCAGCCAGGTGACAGCAGAAGGAAAGGAGAACCTGTCTTGGCAGAGAAATTTTTTATCATCATAAATAAAGGGTGACATAAATAAAGGGAAAGGGTCTTTCTTTATATCTTTGTGCTGCTCTATCACCCCAAAGAACGTGAATCTTTTCAAATGTCTCTGCAAGAATGTCTTTATGCATCATCCTGTTATCTCTTCAGGGCCTCTTCCCCCACAGTTTACAGCTCTGGCTCTGTGGTGCTGCCCTTTGCTCAGGCTCTGTGGTGCCCAAACACCCTCTGTGCCCCGGGGAAGGGCTGTGCAGTGTGGAACAGCTACTGCAGCTTCCTGCAGGGCATCAGTGAGAGATTCTCCTCAGAAACTCCCATCTGCAGTGGGACAGACCAGCTCGAAGCAAAGCTCACCCTTCTTGTGAGGTGCTGGTGGAACAAGTGAACTTTGTGAACTCAGTTGTGAAATCTGAATTTGGAAAACAGGAAGCAAGGGGATTTTTTAATGAAATAGCAGCCTTTGGACGTGGTGTTTACCATCATTGGCTTCCAGTTTAATCTTTCTAAAGAAATCACGAGCATATGTTTTGCCTCTTTGAAAAGCTATTCTGTGATTTTGCATGGGGTTGTCTCTGATGTTTTCTGTCATCGTTTCACCATTTGCTTTTGAATGCTCATTTACTGTCTGTGCCTGGTAATGATACAATGACTCAAAACAAGAGGAAATGTATGGATTTAAGTGGGAGTAATTTACTTAAAATAATGCAAGTGTTTTTGTAACACTACTTTTCTGATTGAGCCATTGTACTGCAAATAACTCAAAATAAGGACAGTGGGGATCCCCAGTGTACATGTGAAAGTGTTGTATTTATCCCACCACAGGCCTTCAATGTGTTGCAAAAGAAACAATTTTTTTTCTTTTTACAGAGACATTTCCAACTGGTCTACTTTAAATATCATCCTGATAGCTTTGAGCTTCCTACTGTCCCTGGGCTGTCTGTGGGTAACAGATTTTTGGGGATATCTGCCAAGCTGAAGAGTCTCTCCTAGCAGTTTCTGACTCCAGTTTCTGATCTGAATTGTTTGATCACTGAAAAGGTTATTAGAAAATGAAGCAGACCTGTCCTGGGGAGATAAAGAGGAAGTGACCCCTGACGTTTTCCAGTGAAGTTTCCCTGGTTAGACCTCCTCATTGTTATCAGTGTACACCTCAATAGACATCTGAATTTCCTTAGTTACACCTACCAAGTATTGAATATAACAATGGTTATTCCATTAAGTTGGGAAGGTCATGAGGAGTGTCAAAAACCTTTCACGTGCCTCTTAATTCTGATCAATTTTTTAAATCTCTCTCTGATGTAAGGTTAAACAGTTTAGCTCTTTTTGGTCTTTCACTAAAGATATTATCCCATTCTACATTTCTTACACCTCTTTTTCTCTGTTCTTTAAGCTATTTTACTGTTCTTTTTGAGGTGTGGGTTCTGGAACCGGGGCCTGGCACGTTGTGTTCTGTAGTGGTGTTCTGTACAGCCCCACTTGCTGCGTTTTAGGCTCACAAGTGGATTGTTCAGGGCTGTGTTTCTGTGTGTTGGTTCATTCTGCCCAGTGGTTGGAGACAACAGGGACAAAGCAGGTCAGTCATGGAAGAGGAGTTAACCTGCAAGCACCTTCCTCTTCCAGACAGGGAGGGCACAGCACTGATGGGAGACCCCAAAGGTAATAAGAGATGCTTAATCCTTGTGACTAGGCTGGATGTTTTGAGGTTTTCTGTTAGGTTTTTGTTTGTTTGGGTTTTTGTGGTTTTCTTTTTTTTTTTTGGTTCTCTAAGGAACAGTAGAAACACAGAATGTCTTGGCCAGTGCTCAGCTGCTCTCAGAGTAAATGGTTTAGAGGAAATTTCTTGCCACTCTCGTGATGCTGATCCTGCAAAGAGCAGAGCATCACAAGAAAGGAACATGAAAGCCTTGGCTTTCACCATCTTTGGTGTGATCTGCAGACTCTGAAGCCAGAGCTGGAGCAGGAGGCAGAGCCTTCTCTCAGTGGCAGTGCTAACACAGAGCCTGCTGAGCTCTACTCAGGTGCTTTGCAAACCTGGTGGGGATCTGCCTGTGCCACCTTCCTCTGCTCTGTGTAAACTCAGCAATGACCAGTGGATTTCCTATAAACAAGAGCCTTTGTTTTTAGAAAGAACCTCCAGAGACTGCCTCAAACTCTTGTCTGCATCCACTGCAGAAAAGGTCACAGAGGAGCAGCTTAGCAATCTTTGTACAGTCAGCCAGTGGCACAAGAACTATTTTGGGGTCACATGTTGGCAGTGTTTGGCCTGGGATGTAAAGCAGATGCTGGTTTTCTTCACTCAGGTGCTTGCAAAGGTGGTCTCCTGCTAATTTTCCCCATCCCTTATTATCTCTCCCCCTCAGCTCCCCCTCTTTGCTGCAGCTGCAGCCTTCTGACTGGTGCCTTGTGTAGTTTGGAAATGCTCATAACCAGCAAAGCAAGCCAAGAGTGCTTGCTTTTGCATCTGTACATTACACATGCTTAATGTTTAGACTTGGAACATTCAGTGAGAAGATGCCAGTAGATAGAAAATATTAGAGAAAAGTCTGCATGCTGGAGATAGAACTTATTACTTTAGGTCCCAAACAACTCAGTGAAATTATTTTCCTTTATGCAAAGTGCTGTAAAAGCATGACTCTAAATCTGTGAATGCAATAATACCTCTAGATCACAAAGATCTAGTTTGAATAAATGAATGGTTTTGGGGTGTTGTGTTGTTGTTGTTTAGTTATATTTTAGTATCACCCTGAATATGAAGCAAGCCACTGCTTTCCTTGGGTGTACACGTGGTCAGTGATTTGCTGTGGGTTTGTTTGAAGGGAGGTTCACAAGGGCTTCCTTTCCCTTGGTTTGCAGAGCATGTTGTGTATGAAGCATCCCCCTGGGATTTAGTGGATGAAAGGAAATTGAGAGAGAGAATGGAAGAAGCTTTTATTCTTCCCTCAGTTCAAATTTTGCCTTTTTCTGCATGATCTTTTTCCAGCACCTTAATGATGCCAAATTACAGAGAGCCCTTCTGTTCGAATACTTTCATTTCATCTCAAGTTATTAAAAATTGAGCTAACATTAATTAGATGACTAAAATTAGGAGAAACACCAAACTTTTCTATTTTCACTTACCTAATTCTTAGGATTTGATAGAACTTTTTGTATAATTTGTTTCAAAACTTTCTTCTTCCATTGGTTTTGGTGATGTTTTGTTGGTATAATTGCAAGCAGCAGGGGAAGGAAAAAAATTGCATTCTAAAAATAGAAAAATGTGGATTTTAGAACACTAAGATTAATAGCTGAAATCAAAGTCAGTTTTGACACTTGAAGCATCTTATAACACCTTTCCCTTTGAAACTGCCTGCATTTCAAGAAGGGAGTGCATCTTTAATTTATTAGGCTATTGCATGCATAATCTAAAATTAGGTAAATGCAGCTTAAAATAAATTTTTGCCCTGCTGGAAAGCAACAAATCGGGTTTTTTAGGTGTATGTTTTGTGTGTGTGCTACTGTCTGGATTCCACTGAGGATAATGTAATAGGTGCCTCTGGAGAGATTATATACTGAGATATATATATATATATNATTCTCCTGAATTGTGTGCCCAGTACTTGAATGAATCTTTGATTTGGGTGAGTTCTCATAACCCTGCACAGACTCAGATGCTGCAGAGAATGCTGCTGGAGAGCCAAAGGGGTTGATGAAATGTGACCACTTGGAAGGAGGGGGCTGAAGAGGAGGAGGATGTGGAGCAGATGGCCTTCAGAGGTCCCCTTTAATCTGAGTTATTGTGTCATAATGCGGATTAATGGCTTCCTGGTGTGGGTATGGCACTGAGGGAGGGCTGGCAGCAAGTTCCTAGGACTGATATAGGAAGTTTAGATGTAAACTCTCCTTCTCTGCACTTGCTGAGCTTCTTCCCCCAAACTCTGCTGCTGCCTGGCTTTGTGCAGCTGAACGCTGACTGTGAGCAGCAAGAGGAAGCAAAAGCTCTCAGCCTGTGAGAATGGCCACTGCCTATTGTTTGTCAGGGCTGCTCTCCATCTAGACCTGGCTGCAGAAGTCTGATTTCTTTTTGTGTTGGTTTGTGTGAGTCTGTCTGTGTGGAAATGTCTGTAAGTCAGGTACAGACCTACACAGCGATCCCTTTGTGCTTTTCAGCCATCCTCTGCTCTAAGTGGGAACAGGCTGCTATTTCTGGCCTGAGAATACTATGAGTTGTGGAGGAACTGTGATTGATTTTTCTGGGATGAAGACTATTGAGATTGTGGGCTTTGAATTATTTAGCTATCATATGCTGTACATATTTTCCAAACGGTGCCACATGTTTAGGGCCAAAAGCAGCTACAGAAATGGGCTAAAAGCAGCTGCAGAGTTGCTCTCCACCTTGTGCACAAGCACATGTGCATGCGTGTGCTCCCCTCAAATAAATGGGCGTCATTTAATCTTGTTTAATCCACTTAAATTTGTTGTGCAGTTAAACTTACCTTTTAGATTACTTCTGTACAGTAAGAGAGATTCGCGCTTTGAGCAGCTGCTTTCACTTGTGTTTCAGAAATCCATCCTAAGGGTGGAGAAATGATCCTCTGCACTGACTTTGGAGGGGGTTTGGACAAGATCCCTTTTTTTAAATGGTTTGGATAGGGAGAGGCAAATCAAATTAACAGATTTGTGTATTGGTTTCTCACTCTGCATTCTCAGACAAGGGATCTGGAGACCATCTAATACAGTGAGGATTATTTTTGAAGTGCAAGAGCTTAATTTCTGTGAAGAAATTCTCTTTAGATTACTCTTTAAGTGAAGAACGGTCATTCACCAATAAGAGAATGATGAGCAGTTAAGATGACAGCTTTGTCAGAAGAATCCAATTTATTGAGTTACAGTTAATCTCCAGAGGAATTTTACTGGAGTCTAGGAAATCTCACTGAAGATGTGCTTGCACCCAGGATCTGTAATGGTGGTACCAATCCTTTAGACAAATGAAGGGAAAAAAATTGCTTTTAAACAAGAAAGCTCTTTTTTGGTGTCTCCATTTGAGAATCTGTGCCTGGAGTTTGCCCAGGAAGCCTGATGTTACTCCAAGAAGCTCACTGTGATGTGTGCATGGTCCTGCAAAGGTTTTGTGCTGACAGGTGCCCTAAATATTGGTGCCCTCCTTTAGGAAGATGCATCAAAGCAATACCCCATGAGACATGCACCTCTAGCTGCCTCAGGGTGAGGAGCTTTGGGGTTTTATTTACTTGGCTTTGGTGTTGGCATTGCCCTTGTGCTCTGTGCTCTGCTGGAGGTTGTGCTCTCCCAGGAGAAAGGTGGGTTTCTGTACAAACCCTTGCTAGCTGGGTTCAGAACCGGGGCTGACTGGATTCTCTCAGGCTTGTTTGAGACAAGCACAAATACTGCTGTCAGCACAAAGGTGTTTGCCCTGATGCCATGGTGATTTTTGTCTTTTCTTTTATACCCCCGTTATACCTTTTTACAATTTCCCTATTCTCAGTGCTTTTTGCCTCCATTCTGGGACTTGTTTGTCAGGCTGGGACACTGAACATTTGAGAAGCTTTGCAGTGAGGGATCAGTGTGCCCAGAGCCCAAGGGCCTCTCCAGAACACATTTTGTAACCTGAGACAGAACCATCCAGGGGAAGGTTCCTTGGGGAGGGGGGCTCACTGGAGCCTCTCATTGGGGAATCTTTGATAGATGTGCTAATTAGTGACACCTACAATGTGATCCCCGAGCTTTGGTGGGTGAGCACTGCGGGGTGCATGGAGGGGCATTGGACCTGGCCGTGGTGCACCTGAGGATCCTTAAAATAAATCCCAAGGGAAAATCCCTTTTTTCCCCTTCTAATCATGTTTGACTCTTGATTTTAAGGCCAGGAAAAGGCATCAGTCCCTACTCCTCTTTGCTGTTTGTGGGTTTTATGAATGTTTCACTGAGCTGTCGTTGAAGGAAGGTGTTTCCTGGCTTGATTCCTGGTGTCACCAGAAACTCATCCTAAGCAACCGAAAAGGATCCTTTGAGAGTTTCTTTGGGCTTTCTTGTAGCTTGAAAGTCACAAAAGAAAAAAAAAAATGCAAGCGTTTTGAAGGAAATTGCCCTCTTAACACCTCCTCACTGTAATAAATTTATCTCCTAATAGAGTTTGTGATTCAGCTGAGTTGACCTCTTATCAATTATCACACCTTTCACATTAGACAGTTGCCTAGGGGCTTGTTATTTAGCAGGGTTCATGCTTTTTCCCCCCTCTTCCTCATCTCTAGAAAACCCCCAAACCCCACCTCCCAGTCTGGTTCTCTTGAATCTGTAGCTACAGGAGTGATGTGGGTGATGAACACACACATGGAAAGAGGAGCTTTACCAGGTGCTGGGGTGGCTGTGATCATCTGAAGTTTGGAGTGAAGCAGGGTTCACTTGGAGGGGTCTCTTTTCATGGAGTAACTGATAGAATAAATCCATCATTTTTCTGTACAATGGCTTTGCTTTATGTCAAACTTGCTTTAAACTAACAGAAGGAACTACTGCTCACTAGAAATCTCCCCCTGGGTGTGTGATTGCAGATTTTTTCTGGCCTGCTCTAAGAGACTTGAGAGTGTGGAAGGAACTTATCTTACTGCAAAACCCATTGCTTTTTGCCTATGAGTTTGGTGAGAGATGTTGCCTTTGTGTTCTTTGAAATATATACATATTTGTCCAGAAATGTATATTAACCCCAGATTTATTTTATATATATATACACACACATGGTTCAAGACTGTTACTGTGCCATCCTCCCCCTCACATCCCCAGGAACTGAGTCCTGCCACTCCCATTTCTGGGACTTTGGCTCACGTTTTCCAGGCCTTTGCTTGGTTTCCTTGCTCATTTCTGGGCAGCCTGAATTGAGCCAGTGTGGAATATAAACCTGCCCTCTGGATTTCAGCTGAAGCCCTGCCAGTGCTGAGCTGAAGGGGAGGATTACTTGTGGTGTTGTATGGATGTTATCTCTGTTTCTTTACTATGTTGTGATGGCTGCATTTCAATGGGAGCAAGGCAGAATGACAATATCAGCTTCTGATCTGTTGGGGATCCAATATAAGCCCCCAAGGCTTTTCTGAAAATTATTTGGGCAGATGATTCATTTTGCTTAAATGCTTTCCATTTGTCCCTGCTGAACTCCATCCTATTTTAAAGACCTTCTCTTCAATTCATGAAGTTAATTTTAAATTCAGATCCTGTCCTTCAGTGTATTTGCTTTACCTCCCAGCTTCACAGCTACCTGCTTGTTAATAACACTGTTCACTGTTTAATCACCCAGATCATTAATTGAGCAGAATCAAAACATGGCACAGAATCAGACCCAGGGCAGGCAGTTGGGTACCTCCCTGTGACACCTCCTCCAATTTAGATGTACAGCAATGATAACTGCTCTCAGGCATCCACTGGCTTCATACTTGTGATGCACCAATTTTTTCCTTGCTTCTATGTCCTCAGAATTCTTATGAAACTATCATACAAGACCTCATAAAACTTACTAAATTCAGGAGGATACTGCTTCGAACTTGCCTGTGAATTCTGTTGTTCCCTTCTGTAAGAACCTGAAATGTCTTCATGACAGGTTCATGTCTCTTGCTCTTTCTCTGCTTGTCCTGCAAGTACTTCCTGATGTTTGGATGTTTATTTTACTCATTCCAGATTTTTTTTCTTTTTTGAAACTGAAGTTAAACTGGATGGTATATTTGCCCTCCTTCTCCTTTTTAACTGGGGATTCCACTTACCCTTTCTGAGTCCTCTGAGATCTCTCCGGTGTTTCATGAGCTTGAACCAACAGCTTTGAGGTTACTTCAGAAAGTGCTTTAAATACTCTTGGACATTCAGGGTGCAGCACCAGAGTAGCTGAAGGTGTGGGCATTATCCAAGTACTTGTTTCCCTTTTACAGCTGGAAAAAAACCCTTTTTTGGTTAAGGGATTGTTTGCCTGGGTCACCAGCTCTTGATGGATTTTTTTTTCTTTCCTTTTGTAAAAATTGATGCAAAAATGTAATGTAATACTTAATCCTTCTTGCAACCATCCATCAAATGCTCTCCTTTTTCCACTGGTTAATGGATCAATGTTTTCCACATTCTTCCTCATTAACAGATGATCTCACACACTGACTTTTTTTGTGTGTGCTGTTCTTTGTGCTTCTGATTGTGACACATCTCACTTCAGTACTTTATAACATTTCTCCTGTGTGCTTGACCTGGTCTCACACATGATCTTAGTGGTGTGACCAGTTTCCTACTTCCTGTTTGCTTTCATTCTGAGGGCGGTCAAGGCACTGAGTTAACCAGTCTCATATTTGCTGTGCCTGGCTCCCCTCTGCTTTGGGGGAAAACACAGCTGTGCAGCAGTTCCCATGATGCCTTTTCCTGGCCTTAAAATCAAGAGTCAAACATGATTAGAAGGGGAAAAAAGGGATTTTCCCTTGGGATTTATTTTAAGGATCCTCAGGTGCACCTCCATGCACCCCGCAGTGCTCACCCACCAAAGCTCGGGGATCACATTGTAGGTGTCACTAATTAGCACATCTATCAAAGATTCCCCAGTGAGAGGCTCCAGTGAGCCCCCCTCCCCAAGGAACCTTCCCCTGGATGGTTCTGTCTCAGGTTACAAAATGTGTTCTGGAGAGGCCCTTGGGCTCTGGGCACACTGATCCCTCACTGCGAAGCTTCTCAAATGTTCAGTGTCCCAGCCTGACAAACAAGCCCAAGAATGGAGGCAGAAAGCGCCAAGAACACAGAAATTGTAAAAAGGTATAGCAGGGGTATAAAAGAAAAGACAAAAATCATCATGGCATTACCAAGGTGTGCAGCTTTAGGGTTTTGCTGTCTTTAAAGTGATGGGGGAAAAAGTATAATGACACCTCACACCAGGATCGTCTATTTTCATTGAAGTAATTAGTCTAAGCCCAAATTTCTCTAAAATAAATACATGGCAAACTAGATCAAGTCAAAAACCCTCAGAGGTTGGGATTCCATTGTGTCAGTAATTTGCCCATGTCTTGTGTTAGATGGTCACTGCAGAGTTGGGGTTTTTTTATGATCTTGTTCTCAGATGGTTAATAGGTGGGGTAACAGATGGTATTAGAATGCAAATACCACTTTACTATTAATGGTCATGACTGTGTATTTTAATATGATTTTTGGTAATGATAGTTTTGGTGATTTAGTTGTGAGCTTTCAGCATCAGGCTCTTTGTGCAACGTGGCTCATTTCCTGATGTAGAGCAAACCTTACCTGCTATTTTTGTGACTCAAGTCTGATTTCTGAGGCCTGTGTTTCTGTTGTTTCTGCATCTGTTTTAGCTCTGAACATCAGCATTTTTTTCCAGAAGTGAAAGTCTTTTCCAAAGACTCTGTAATCAAACTTGTTCATGTATGTAGACTTTTCTGCTTAATTATATTCAGATGCTTAAATTCCCAATCCATAGCACAGAAGGACTTGAGAGAGCAGAATTTTGTGCACCAGCTGGACACAGTCAACAACACAAACTCTTGCTGAAGGGTGGTGGGGATTAGTAGGGTGGTGATGCTGTGGATCACAGTGCTTAGTGAGTTACTGAGTTTGGGTGGGGGCTCAGTCTCCATTGCCTAGTTCTGCTCAACATCCAGCTTACCAGTGGTGTGTTTGGCAGCTTGAAACTTTATTTGCAGTGGGGAAATTGAGAAGTATTTCCCTGCTACACTGCGAAAAGAAAAGCCCCAAATCCAGTAACTGTGGCTCTCGGGTTACAGCAAAAATTTTGTGGTGGGGAAGAAATGAGTGCTGTGGGTGAAATTTCAGCATAGTGCCCCATGAGTTCAATATGAACTGTGTTCTCCTTGCTTCCCAGGAATTAACCCTGAGCATTTAGATTATGGGGTGGAATTTCATTCCCCCTCAGACTTTGGCTGTGCTGTCTTTGAAAATATTTTGCTCAGTTCTTAAGTGTAGCTGTGGGAGCTTCACTCTTTTATTCAAACTATTTCCATAAAGCACCTCTAGAACAAGTCATTTGTCACTGCCATTATTCATTTACTACAGATCATGTCTGCAGCCTCTGAGCTTCATAAAACAGACAGATCCTTATCAGGAATCAATATTTGTAATATTTGTTAATATAAATCTGTCATTACTGACTCATCGTTTGAAATTAATTTGAGACAAAGCACTTTGTTATTGGACTGCTGATCATATTAGAAGCAAAACTAATAAAACCACCAAAAGTTGGATCCTTTACTTTGCTGGCATATCAAAGTCAAAATGTACGGGCTTAGATCCTCATATGGAACCTAACTACTCAGAAATAATAATGAAGATGCTTGGCACATTCCCAAATTGCAGAAAAGTCTTCATTAAGATGCAGCAGCTGTTTATTTACAGGACCACATGGTCTAGTCAGCATGATAAGAACACTGTGGAGAGGGATCAGCAAGTTTGCTTTTACTGGAAAACACACATCTTTCTTATCCCCTCTAATGGGTCAGTATTAAAGAAGAGCTGGAGTTGGAGAATAATTAGAGTAATTTTCCATTTATTTTTCCTTTCCAGCATGCCTCAGGCTAGGGAGGTCAAATGGATGCTGAGAAGAAAAACTGCATCTGGAACTAGTCTGAAAATAAATACGTATCCCATGAGTAGTGCTGTGCACAATTTGCTTAGCCTTAGGAAACTAAGTTTGTCTGCCACTTGATTGCCTGCTTCATGGAGGAAATCTGCTTAGCCTGTATGATTCTGAAAGCTCTTCTTCTTCATCTCCAAAATCTGAGGGATGCGAATTAACCATTTCCCATATTAGAGTCCTGTTACTCATCAGTTCCCCTGGCTGGTTTGCAGCCAGGAGGTTTTTCAGCGAGCAGAGACAAGCTCCAGGTTTCCCTGCTATGTCATGAGACTGTGACAGCCTGAAAATCTTATGGCAATGCCTGACATAATATAACATCTGACTCTATTGTGTCCTTCCTTGCGATTCAGTGAGATGAATTTGTAAACCTCGAATGCTTTCTAGGTAAAGGCATCTCCTGTTGCACTCCGTATGTTGGTGTCATTGTGTTTATTCTACCTGCTTCCATTCGTTTGTAGTGCAGTCAGTGCTGTGATGCCTTGGCACTGCACACCCAGGCATGAAATATGCATCTTGAGTAATTACTTCCACTCAAGAAGAGCTTGCCAGCTCCCTCGTTTTAAATGTCTTTTGCCTGATGTTTTAAATGGAACGGAGTTACAAGTGGTCTTCCCTTTGCTTTGTCTGAGAGTCTGCAGGAGCCCATCTCTCCTGTTCAGTAACAGGATATTTCTACATGAATCTGGAGGGGAGCATGTTCATCAAGAGGCTTTGAGCTTGCTTTGAAATAGGTGACCTAACTCCCTGCCTGGGTTCCTACTCTGCCCTTTGTATGTGCACTTATTGCTGAGTATTGTCTGCTGCTCAGATGCAAATGGAAGCACCAGTCTCAGGAGTGGGCAGGGTTTTGAAGCTGAACTGTGGAGGAATAATATCTGTTGACTCCTCAGGCCTCCTTTTATCTGCACCTCAACTTATAGGCCACAGGCAAACTCACAAGACCACAAGAAATAAAAGTAGTCTTTTAAATATGACATAGGGCATACCTAAACAGGGCACTCTTCTTAATCAGTGTGCTGCTGTGACTTTGTGTAGGTTCAATGTTGCACTTTTTAAACAGGGCTTACATTTTATTCTGTAAAGTGTCTGGGGGAAAATTCAGTTACTCTTGCACAAGTTCTTGCAGAACTCAGCTGAAGCATAGTCCAAAGAATTTTGAAGTTCCAAAATTGGCTCTTCGTGAAGTAATCAAGGTTTGAATTTGAGTCACTGGAAAAGCCTTGTTGAAGAGACACAGGTGACTTAGCTGTCTTTACTGAAACAATGGAACAACTGCACTAGCTTGAAAAAATGACTTTATTTTTTGTACTGCTAAGAGCTTCTCAGTATCAGCCACACATCACCTGATGTGTCTATTCCATTATTATGATTGGAAAAATGCATGCACTTCCTCACTTTAAGCTAAAGAGGCTGCAAAACTTGGGACTGCTAGGTTTTGGCATTCTTTCTAATTCATGCTTTTAAAATAAATTTCTCCATTGATACAGTAGTTCATCTATCAGTTTTTCAGGATACAGAATTCGTTCCAATTTCTAAATATATTTTGGTTGGCCTAAGCTCTCTGCACAGGAGCATATAGGGCCATGAGTCCTGCCTTTGTGTGCTGGTTCCTGCTCCACTGCGCCTTCTGGTCAGGCTCTTAGGCTTGTACACAGGTATTGTTTGCAGAGAGAATTTAGCTTATTGGTAAAATTTCACTTTAGCTTGAGGTAATCTCAAAGAATCATGAAGATTTTAATGATAGGAGTTGATAATCTCATATGGGTCCTTTGCCATGTGCTGCCTAACATAGTGCTGTATGTCTGAGTGATAAGGGGATGAGGACTGGCCTCACCTTTTGAGCTTTCAAACAGTCTGGCTTGCAAAATATGTGGGTAAAAAAGAAAAAGAAGGATAGTTTGTTTTCTGTGAATCTCTAGGGACTGCATTGATTGGAGGCACTTTGAACAGCTCAGTATCCATCAGTCTCGTTGGGAGTCTCTTGCAAGACAAAGAATTGCAGATTAGTATTTCTTTACAGCAAATAATTTCAGTTACCTACAATACCCCACACTTAACCTCAGCCCTCAAGGTTTGCTGATACTGAAGGTTTTTTAAAAATCCTAGCTATCTCTCCTGCAGTTAAAAAAACCCATCATTGCTGATGCTGACAGAGCTTTAGCAATGAATTTCATCAGCTCTCTAGTATTTTGTGAGAACTCTGTCTTTCCCATGCAAGTTTGCTAAAACAAAGTTACCAGTTTTTATCAATACCCACACCTGTACTTGTTTTTCCCAGATTGTTATGGCTTCAAATAGAAAAACACTTGGGAACAGATGTGCCAGATTTGGGCCAACCCCCTCGAGGGGTGGATGGCCAGAGAACCAATTACTTTATGCCATTTGGCTCACTTTGGGAGCTAACATGTAAAAACCTTGGGGGAAAAAGCCATTAAATGGGGCTTTGCCACTATTTCTACTGACCCTGGACTTGTGTGGTTTTTCTACGCGTCCGCGTTACAGCAGCGACGCATCCTCACAAATTTCCTGGACTTGTGTGGTTTTTCTATGCATCTGTGTTACAACAGTGACCCATCTTCACAAATTTCTCAGGTTCCTTTCATTTTTTCCCTTTCTCTCCCTGCAGGTTCCAACTATGGGAGTCCCCGTCCAGCTCATGCCAACATGAACGCCAATGCAGCCGCAGGGCTCGCCCCGGAGCACATCCCCACGCCGGGGGCAGCCCTGTCCTGGCAAGCTGCCATCGACGCGGCCAGGCAGGCCAAGCTGATGGGCAGCGCTGGCAACGCCACCATCTCCACGGCCAGCTCCACGCAGAGGAAGCGGCAGCAGTACGGCAAGCAGAAGAAGCAGGGCACCACCACGGCCACGCGGCCGCCCCGCGCCCTGCTGTGCCTCACGCTGAAGAATCCCATCCGGAGGGCGTGCATCAGCATCGTCGAATGGAAATATCCTTCTGGGCAGGCAGCGGGGCGGGTGTGCACCTCAGCTCCTGGTGCGTGCTCGGTGGGGGGAAAGCAGTGCTTTGGGCTGGAAGGCACTGCTGGGAGCTGAAAGTGCGCGGAGAATTTGGGTGGCCTTCCTGGGCAGAACCCTCCAGTTCTAACCCAGAAAGGGGATTGGAACTGAAACCTGAACTGTACCTGGGTGTGAGAGACCACTAGGAGCTTGAATGGTAAAGGTCAGTGGTTGAATTCTGCTCTTTGCAAAACATATGGCTCAGGCTGAAATGCATGTGAGATATTCAAGATGTCTGAGGTCAGAACCGAACTGACTCAATGGGGGATAGCAGCTTCTGGCTTTCCATTTTTTTCTATTTTTAAGTTCTGGTACTTCAAATTGCACACTTTTTCTGTTAAACATGTGACATCGCACTTTCTACAGTATGGAGAAGAGAATGGGGCAAAAGGACAAGGTAAAAAAACCCCAAAGGTATTGCAGTAAGACCCTGAGCCAGGGTAGAGGACTGTGAATTATGTTGGAATTCTGGTTAAAATAATACGGCTCAGTAATATATGTGGGGGATAATGGTTATGTAGAAGAAAGGAAAAAGAAATTCAGCTACAATAATACTGCAATGTGTACAAATGCAGTGCAGAGCCAGATCTCAGAGTCTGAGCAAGAGACAGTGTCACAGATGATAGATGAGAACCACTGACACAGAACTGCAGGGTGTAGGGTCAGTGCTGCTTCCCTGGAAAGCCAGGGAGAGCTGGACCGTTGCTTTATTATGTGCAAGGAGCAAAGACTTTTCAGTCACCCAAGTCTGATCAGTGCAAGCTGGAGTTTGAGTCCTTGGTGTGAAACTCAAACTGAAATGAAGTGAAATGCCTCCTTGGCATCCTCAAAGTGAAACCAGGGTTAGCCCTGAGCAGTAATCACAAGCTAATGGGGTTCTTCAGGAAATACGAAAGAAAAGGAATGTTTTTAGGGACAGATAAGCATGTCAAGGAAAGGCAGTACAGAACTTGGCAGTAGTTAATATGATAAAAAATGAATTAAGGCATTTAAGACAATGTGATAATATTATTCCTTTGGGTGTCTGGTGGGATGTGAGGTGGAAATGGAAAATGAGTATATTAGGTATTGCTGACATGGACATATTTTTCAGATGAAGAACTCGTTAAAAATGCTCCTGTCAATCCTTCCATGTCCTTAAACTACCTGCCTGCCTGTTCCTTTCTCCTTCACATGCTGATTTTTAATCCCCTGATTAAGTTTGCTACTTTTTATTGCTTCTGACATAAGTCTGATATGTTAAGCATAAGATGATGGGTGATGACTAACAGGATAAAACTGAATCCTAGTTTACTTAGCAGCACCCCAGTAACCACATGTCTTTAGAGGAAGCATGGAGTGACATTTGATAGATGAGTAAGATTAGCAGTGAATGATGGCAGTGATGCCTTGTAAACCAGGATACAGCACTGCTGAGATCAAGAGATGACCAAACAATGCCATTAAAGCAATACAAGGATGCTGAAGTTTGCAGTTCTGGGTTTTGTTTGGTTTTAGGTGAGTTGATGGAAGTATTTTTTTCCCCATCAGAACCTCTCATTGGGCTTCTAGAGTTTGTAAATATGAAACACTTCAGTGACAAAAAGCAGTGCCCAAGAGCTGTGACAAGGTTAGGTTTAATTCTATATTCTGGCTTTTCCTACTTGCTAAAAATTACTGAGAAAGGCTCAGCTAATTGGTTGTACCACTTAAGTTTAAGCATAATAGATATTAAACAAATATCAGATGGTACTTCAGTGGGGTTTCTTACCCAAATGTTACAATGTTAAGAGCCTGAATGAGCAATTGCATATAAGAAAAAGTGAAATGAAATAATTGCCTTATTTTGCAAAGACTTAGCTGTGTATTTAATTTTGTACCTTTTGTATTTTATAGAATACATAGTAGATAGAATAGAATATAGATTTTATAGAATTAAATGTTTACAGTTCAAAAAGAGAATAGAGGTAAAAGAAAACACGTGTAAGCAGTGATAAGTTAATGGATAATAATCCTGCCAAAACGAAACAAAAATCTGGGGGGAAAAGTGATAAAGAAAATGAAAGCCTGTGGAAATCCAGGTCTTTAAGAGTAAACATTATACAAATATACCTGAGAATTCTTACTGATTTCTGCTGTTCCTATCCTGACCTGCTCTTCTTCCTCCATGGTACCACTTGTCTCCTATTATTCAGAGGCTTAAGCAGAGTAATCTGGTGAGCTGGGAGCCCTTTGGCTGTTCCGTGTGTGAAGTGTAGAATGTGTTTGAGTGTAAACATCAGCCAGGCACCTGGAATTTGTGTGTCTTTGCAGCTCAGCTTAACATTCAAAGATCTCCTGTTCTTTCCTGCTGAAGCCTGCTGAGAACAGGGGTCTGCTGACCAAAATCATGCATGCTGTGCTGACATTTGGCAGCGCTACAGAGCCAGTCCCAGGGTAGATAAATTCATGCTTGACTGTGCTCTGGGGCACAGGTTATGCTTGGCATCCTCCCTGTTCCATCCTGCTCTTCATTCCCCTCCAGAGTACTGGTGAGTTATCCCAGAACTAGCCTCCAGGATATTCTTGCAGGCCAGTAAATGTAGACAGACCATAAATCTGGTCTCTGCTCTGAGTTTGGAGACACTTCACAGCAGCTAAGATGAAGGAGACCCCTGAAGCAGATAAAGTGCAGTGCCAGGAGACTGGGCAGTAGGGAAATGCCCTTTGATTCCAGTGGGCAGTCAGGGGGGCATTGAGCCTGTGCAGGATTTCTTTGTTGAACATTGCAAATGTTTGGCTTTTCTTTTCCCTAACCAAGTTGATGCAAGGCTGAAATGCTCATGAATTGTTTCCCTGTCAGAAGGGACTCTTGGCTTCCTGGTGTTCCTAACATGATATGCAGGGATGTTTATGTTCCTCTGATGCCAAATGAAATGCAAATAAGGGAAAAAGAAATACCCCCTCAGATAAGTTTAAAGCAAGACAAGTATACATGGCAATGTGCAGCATAAGCACTTTTTGGACAAAGACCTTTTTCTGCCTTAATGAAATTTATCCTTTTTAAACATCTTCTAACCATGTATGCATGTATTGCTTGGGCCCTCATATTTAACTCTGAGATATGAGAGAGAAACTGAGAGGCAAGGAAAAAATACAGCATCAGCAGTGAAAGATAAAAACCCAAAATGTCTGTTAAAATTATCTGAGAATTTATAAATGCAGGTGAAAATGACCAAGAAAAATTTATCCTGAAAGGAACAAGGGCAATCATTATAGAACATGTTTCTCTTACTAAAACTAGTGCAGCCACACTCAGAGGAAAACTGGGAAAATGCAATCTAAACAAGTAAAAGAAGAAAAAACTTTTAAGAAATCTGTGTTTACTCTGGCACGCGAGTGGCCTACACTGCTTTTGACATATTAGGAAGATTCTTGGCTGGGAGCTCCTAAAAGCACTTAAAAAGGCATATGTTTCTTTTCAGAATATAAGGGGCTTGGAATGCTTTCTTTAAACAGAATTCTTATAAATCTTGGGTTTTTATTATTTCTTTTTATTTTTGTGTGCTCATTTTGGAACAATTTCCTTAACTCCATTCCTCAGACCATTTGAAATAATTATTTTACTGACTATTTTTGCCAATTGTGTGGCCTTAGCTATCTATATCCCCTTTCCAGAAGATGATTCCAATGCCACCAATTCCAATCTGGTAAGTCCTCGATGGTGTTGTCTTGCTATTTTGAAAGTCCTTTTGAAAATTGATTGTGGAGACTTTTGGATGTAGGGAATGTAAATATATCCACCAAAGGTTTGAATGTCATAAAAATTGGTTTTGAATGCCATGTCTTGTCAATTCATGTTGGTACCTGTTTCAGTTGAGCTGGTTTTAGAAAAGAATATTCCAAAAAATTGCACAGGTGCTAGATGTGATGTTTAGGTTAACAAATAACAAATTCCTGCATGCTGCAAAAGCATTTGGTGAATTTTGATCTGCAGGTATTTGTGGGAGCTATCTTTTAATCAGGGTTTGTCTGGTGGTTTTTTGCCTGTGTGTGTGCCATTGTGGGGTTGGTACTGCCCTCTCCTCAGGTGATTCCTGAGAGCACAGCTTGGTGACTAATTAATGCTTGCATTTCAGACCCATGCATTGATTTGGCTGAACAATATTTGTGGGGTTGGGGTGTTTTGTTTGTTTTGGTGTTTGGTTTTTTAATTTTTTTGGGGGGTTTTTTTGATTATTCCCTGTTGTTGGGGGAATATAGCTTTTCTTCTATCACCACTGATGCCAGTGGTGGTGCTTTGGGATGGAGCTGTCCATATAAAAAGGAAGAGTGTTTACTTTTGGCTTAGCATGAAGCCATAGCAAAGAATTCTGTTCAGTGAGGGCAAAACACAAACCAGCTCTGGAACACAGTTCACTGAATTAGCAGAAAACGTTTCTTTCTCAAATATGTGAATAAATCTTCTACTTGTTGGGTCGAATCTGGATGAAAACTTATTCCCAGAGTTTAGGAGCAGGGATGCTATTTCCTGAATAAAATTTATTGAGACTTAAGAAATTTTAGAGCACCAGTGGAGGAAAACAAAAGCCAAACTTCTGAAGTAGCGACAACTGGGATGGCTGACAGACGTGGTAATTAAAAAGATTCACGCTGCTCTTGGAAGTCAGTCATTTGATTAAATATCTCTCAAAGTTTTAGAAAACACATGGCAAACTTCAGGAATTGCTGGAACAATACTTTTGTGTGGAAAAGAAGAAGAGGTAGTAAAAAACTTGTAATGTCGTGCCTTTGCATGGTAAATCCTTAAAGAAGTGGAGAGAGAGGAGCAGGAGGTGATGAGTGATTGTTGACCACTCTCCACATGGACGGTGAACATGAATTGGTCTTGTTTCTCTTTGGCTGCTCTTTGCCAGTGTGACTTGGTGTTTAACAATGATGGATTGTGGGGTGTAGAATTAAAAAATTTCAGTAGGGCACCTCTCAAAAATGACTGTATTGTATTTAATGAAAAGCAGATTTAATTGATCCCCTGGTGAGGAAAACAGGTATGTTCATGGCATGTTCTGACTTGCAAGGCTGAAAGAGGACAATGAAGCAGATTTGAAGGTTAGAAGACTCACAGTTTGTTTTGAGTTTTATCGGGTTGTGGGTATTTACCTTAATTCAGGGAGGAGACTGCTGGCTGAAACCAGGTTGGAGGTATGCTTGTAATTGCACAAGATGTGTTGAAACTGTTCTGCTGCCAAGAAATATGTGCACCTTTTGAGTAAAGTTTCTATTCTGCATCTGTTTCCCAAGACATCTTTCGTATCATTTAGAATGTCCATAAAAACACTCGTGTTTTTTGTTGGTAGGGTTTGAAAAACCTAGCCAAGCAGGAGTTCTCATCTCAGGAAAGTCTGGAAATGTTACAGCCTTGAGAATGGGGAGGAATTCTTAACTTACCTAAATAGCTGCTTCACAGAAGTAGGGGAAGAAGAAAGTTAAATGAGTAATCTGCTTGAATCCACGTTGTTCTTTGTGTCTTAATGGAAAAAATGATTAAACCTGGAAAATGGGGTACTTGGTGTGTTCTGGTGAAGTCAAGACTGTTCTGTGTTATAGATCAAACCCTGGAGCTCTGACTGCTCCCTGGCATGTGATCTCCTGCTGGTCTGGGTTTGTGCTTGCTGGGTTTTGTGTGTTTTGCTGCTGTTTTCCCAGCTGATGCACTTGTCCCTTGGCACGTAGACACTGCTGCTGGGGAACACACTTTTTAGGTCTACAGCATGTGCTGCACTCCGTGAGTGAAGCCCTGAGCAACAGGCAGGAGAAGAGAGGGCAAGTGGATGAAAAAATGTGCTAGTTGTGTTTTGGAGTGGGATGAAAGAAGAGATGAGAGTTAAAGGAAAGTTGTTCAATAAGGCAGGAGCTGTACACAGGAGTGGGACCTCACTGTCAAAGAGCCAAACTGCACATGGAACAGAGTGGAGTTAATAATATGTTCCTGTTAAAGCTGATGTACTTCATCTTTTAATTTTCTTTCTGCTTGTGAGCATCTATTTTGCAATCAGCTTTCCTTTGTAGCCATGAAGCCGAGGGCTGCAGAGGCCGTGATGTGACACAGGCAAGCAGTGTCTGCCTGAAATGTGGCTCATGCACAGATGTGTGTGCTGCGCAGGGGGGTGACTGAGTGCAATCAGAATCTTTCCAGCTGAAAATGAATCAGAACTCTTGATTCATTTTCATTTTGCAACTTAGCTTTTTCTAGGGTTAAAGCTACCAGAGAAACTCCCACATCCCTGGTTTCCTAAGACATTTCTAACTTCTTGAGATACAAGAACCTATCTGCAGAAAACACGATGGGCAGTAACTGTTTTACAAGCTCTGAAAGTGCCATAACACTTTTCCAATAAGCTGCCAGATTTGCCTCAGGTTCTGAGTATTCCTTCTCCAAAGTTTCATCAGAACTTTTCAAGCAACATTTTCCTTGGTGTGACTGAGGTTAAAATTTAGTCAATTGCCTACAAGCAAATGGAGAATAGGGTGGTGAGGGAAGAAAAATTAATCCTGGATTGTGTGTGTGCCTCCTTTCCTTCTCTCTGTAAAAGCAGAAAAATGGCACCTGAGTAATGCTTTGGTAAATAATTTCTCTGTGTGAATTCCACATGTGTGCCCAGCCACTGGCCACATGGGGCATGTGCAGGGCTCTGTGCCTCCACTGGAGTCTTAGAGACACACACCCCACTTCCCTGCACAAAACCAGGGACCTCCTGCATGTCTCCATTTGTCTTTAGCTGCAAGGCCTATTTGATAGGATGCCTCAGTGATGAGCATTGAAACCAGGTACAGAGGAGTCCAGGAAATAATTCCCTCCCTTTTGCATCAGCCAGGAATTGTGAAGAGCTGTTGTGTATCACAAGTTTAGGCTAAACACCACAGAGATATTCTGCCTGTTTCTCTGCAGTCTATCTTCCTGTAATAATAATTCCCATAAATCTTCAGGCCTTTTTTATCAATTCTAGGGATGGTAACTTGGACTGTGAAGCACTTTCAGTTTTGAAATGCACATTTATCCTAAACCCCTAATTTCCTATTTTTATGCTCATTGCAGTGTCTTTGTCACTGGCTTTAAGAAGTATGCCACAATAGTATAATGTACTCATAAAAAATGCTTGAAATTGGCTTCAGCAATTTTTATGGGTTACTTTTGCAGTGCTACTGCAAAAGTAACTGGGAAACTATATTGAACTTCCACAAATGGGGGGGACTTGTGTTAGGTGCAAATTTTCTTTTTCTGTTAATGAAGTTGCTGAGACTTGATTTAAATTTACAAGTAAAATAAGCTCATGTATAAACCTGTGCAAAGAGCAGTTGTGTGTTAATGCAATCAGAAAAATTGGAGCTGGTTTGAGGGGAATTAAAGTCAGCCTGCATCAGAGGCTGTAACTGATAAGGGGGCTTTCTGCTTGTTATCCCTGCCATTATGCACTGGGACAGAGATAAGGTAGATTTAGGAATAAAACTATAGACTGCCTGAGATAGGCAGCTGGGAGGAAAATGCTTCTGTCACTTTGCTGGCAGCTGCAAATGGCACGAGCCTGGTCAGTGTCACGGCATGGTGATAACATAATGAGGTTAAGACCAAGGTTTGCAGCACGTTCCAGGGAAGGCAACTCAGTTGGTTGTTTATGCTTTGAGTAAGGAGCAGAGAAATCTTCCTTCTGTTTTGATGGTTCTGCTTTCCCTTCCTTGTCCTTCTTGCAGGAAGGAAATCCTGTTGTACACTAGTTAAACATAAGGGAAGTTCTCTTGTGTTTATATATGAGCTTATAATGGGATGTCACCTTTGGACTAATTTGTTAAACCTCAGATAGGACCCTGTGAAAAGGAAGATGGGATTGCTGCTTGCTTGTCAGTTCTTGTGCCAGCCAGTGTTTGTGTCTGCCCATGGAAAGGGGGCATGCCTTTCAGGAAGTGTGGCTGCTTTATTACCTGGTCATTATGGGAGTATCCTGTAGAGCAGGTGATTCCTGTATTGAAAAAGAAGAAAGTGGTCTTAATTTTTTTTTCCCCTGGTATTTTCAGGAGACTGACCCAATAGGTGTGACTATGGCTGCCTATTACATTTCTGTATACTGGCATGACAAACTGCAGCAATTTCTGCATCAGAGAATTCTGGAATTCTCTGATTCCACATGGAACGGGCTCAATTTTTCTTGTGTGAGGTCAGAAAGGTTTAGAGAGCAAAGTGGGGGTGAAGGAGCTGGGGCAGGAAAGGATGTTTTTTCTGGGTAAGGGTGAGGAAGAGCACTGCACAAAAGCTTCTGGTTCTGCTGTGCTGCTGCCAGTGTCCTCCTGTGGGCCAGTTCCCAGCTAGAGAGTGAGCAGGGCAATGAGAGCTGCTAACATCAGGCCTGAGGGACAGAGTGCACGCTGAGCTAATAAGCCCTGATAGGTTTATTACCTTGGGCCTGGTGCCAGCACTGCTGCAGCTGGGGGAGCTTACACAGTTGTAGTATTTGAGGAGTGAGGACTGAGTGACAGAAGCTGGAAGAGCGATGCTGAGGCGGCTGGAAAGGGATTGGAGTCAGGATGAGAAGAAAGGAAATTGTGCCAAAAAATCCTTGAGGGTTTCTTCCAGAAAGACTGTGAATCACTGTGATTTTGAGGAGGTTGAATATAATGGAATTCAGCCTCAGTGTTTCCCAAGGTTCTCAGAAACTCTGCTTCTGACAGGGTGATACTCAGCATCCCTGGCTGCAGAGAAGCACAGGGTGGAAGAGCAAGCTTTGGGTTTGAGAGAGAGGCATTCAGCTTGTGTGCTGGCCCTGGTATTGGCAAGCTGTGTGGCCTTGGATAAATTGCTATCTCAATTTTTCCATCACACCATTTCAAGAAATGCTTTCGAAAAGACTGTAAAGAAAGAGGAAAATCCCAGCAATCAATTCTAAGACAGTAGTCTGGAACTAAAAAAGAAATGTAAAAAGGGGGAGGGGGAGTGTTTTGGTTTTGTTTTGTTTTTTTTTTTAACATAGTGGTGTCATTTCCTAGGCTTTGTGAAGATGAAACTGGTAAAGCAGAGACTGACACATGCATTACTAGCAGGAACACAACTGCTGGGTTCAGAGTCCCAACCAAGTCCCAGCTTCTCTTTGTACCAGTGGCCCCAGAGTCCTCAACCTCTGTTCTCATTGTTGTTTGCCATCTCTTTATTGAATCTGAGATCTCTCGTGGCTGTCCCCCCCTCCCTTTTTTGTTGCTTTTTAAATTCATAATCCTTGCCAAGTAATTCTCCTTGTTCCAGTGCACATTCTAACAGACCTGTCCCTTTGGCTTTTCCTTTTTCCTCCTAACAGCAAGTCTCTCTTCCACAGTGGTTTCATGTTTCCCACCTGTTTTCTCATTTGGTCTCAGTGCTCTGCTTACTCAGCTTCAGCTTCCTGACCACTTCTCTTGTTAATTTTGCTCTTGTATTCCCTTTTGTTTCCCTAAACCTGGACTCCCTAACTGAGTGATTAATCCCAGTGCACGTTCTAGCTCCTTGTTTCCTAGCTCCATTCTCAGCACCTTGGTCTCCTATTCTGAGCCTTTTGCTTTTGAAATCAGTGTTCTTCCCAATGCAGACATGGATACTCATATGCACTTACAGGAGGACTGTAAGCTGGGTAAAAAATAAAGAATGATGAATTGTTCCACCAACTCATCCAGCTCCATGGAGATAGTAACTAGAAATTTGGAGGTTGTATGTTTCTATGTAAGTGATTTTGACATTTTAGCTGTATGTTTTGGTTCTGATTGATGGCAAGTTTATTGAGTTAGTCCAAACATTAAACCATTTATCCAATTTTTATATTCAGCTCTGATTACCATTTTCCCTTTCTTTATGTGTAGGCTTTCTAAATCTTAACAAGTGTGTTGGTTGGTTTTTTTCAGGTAGTAATTATTCTTGTTTATCAAACCTCAGGTTCACTGTAGGATTTTTGTGCGTGTGTTTCGTTTGGGTTTTCTACCACTTTTTTTACCTGTTTAGGAAAGATAGAAAAAATGTGGAAGCAGGCCAAATAAGAGTATTCAAGTACTAATGTTTTTACTGTAGTCTAATTCCTTCCACTGCAAAAGTAAGAGTCTTTTAAAAGCAGTGGAAATTTTCAAACTGGCTTCATTTTTGTATTGTCCTTTCAGTATGAATATCCTAATCCTTCTGTGAGTCCTTGGGATGTTTGACTTCTGTTCATGAGCTCTTCCAAATCTTTTAATGACATCAGGAAGGAAATAAGCATCTAGAAACTCCAGAAATTCAATCAGTGTATTACATGTGACTTTTAGACTCCTTTATATGTAGTTTGTATTACACCACAATTCTTGAGTTTTAAGTCAGGCAAACTTCCCATTGCCCTCACTGGAGTTTGTCACCCAAACCCATCCCTGATTCAGTGCATGCCACTGACAAACAATTGTTGGAACACTGGGCTTTGCTGACGTGTATGAAACCATTGACTCTGAAGGCAATGTTCCACGTATTGTTCCAACCAGAAAAAACCCCAAGATCTTTTCACAGAGTTCCCTTAGCTGTAAAATAATGGACGTGCCACTTGCCAAGGGACAGAATTGCCAGAAGGGAAGGATGTTTTGTGTGTTTGTCAGAGTTTTGACTGGCTATCCCTCTCGAGGACAATTCTTATTTTCCCCTATGCTTTCTAACTCCCAAAACATGAAGGTCTGTATGTCATAGCAGCTCTTCAGTCCTCTTGGCTGGATGACAGACAGCCTCAAAGCAAGATGAGACCATTCTTGGATTTCACCTTCAAGAAATCCTGGACAATATAGAATTGATGTTATCTATAACCTCGTGGAGAGAAATTTATTTTCCTACTTGTACAATACCATGAAGAGCCTCTACTTAAAGAGGCCAAGATGCTTGTTGATTAAGAATATGATATTGAAAGAGCACTCAGTGCTTAGGGCAGGACTTGCAGCAAGCAGCAGGAAGCACTCATTAGTGTCTTTGCAGTGTGTTGCACCTCTGGCAGATGCTGGGTATCTGGCCCAGCAGGTTATCTCCTGCAGGCATCCTGAGCAAGTTCTGTTTCACCTGAGCCCAGGCAAGGGAGCTGGACCATCCTTGGACAGAAGTGCTTCCCTAACCTTTTGCTATAGCCTTAACAGCTGGTGATGGTCTGTGGGACACTGAGGAGTGCACATTTTGCTCAGTGGAGACACTTTAGAGCTGTAAGGTTTGATAGACATGCAATGTAAATTGATGTCTTGGTGCTCATGGTGAGCTTACCTGCAAACAGCTGGAATGCTGAGCAGCCAGGGGAGCATCTTTGAAAGCTGTTCCCTTCCTGGGGTTGCTGCTGGTGCAGTTCCTCTACAGCCCCTCTGACAGTGGTGTCAACACCTTCAGCCCTGAGTGCTAAATTTGGCAATGGCACATGTGGGGTGCCCAGCTCCCGCAGCAGAATCTCTCTGGAATGGAAATGGGACGTGTGTGGTTCCCTGGCTGGCTGTGCTGCCAAGTGTGCAGCTGCTTTTCAGGCTGTCCTGATAAACTTGCACTGGTGGAGAGCTTGGGGTTTTGGAATTCATCATCTTCTGCTGGTTTGCCACTGTCTGTTGCTTGTAAAACCTATATTTAGGTAGCTTATATTAGGAACTGAAGCAAACATCCTTTGTATGTGGTTATCTTCATCTGGTAACGTTGAAATGTTTTTCTGCTTAGCAATAAATGTGCTTAATCTTTTACTATTCCTCTTTGATCTGAGACATGGTGAATGCTTTTTATGCAGACATTTGAAAATGTTTCAGTTCTATTACATGGCCTCAAATATAAAACCTCACACAAAAGCGGAACTTGAATGTAATTTTATTGTTATTATTTTTATCCATTGAAAACCACTTACAGTGCTGTTATCCTTGTGTGGCCTCATTGTCTGAGTCACTTTTAAACAAGAATCCCTGTTTAGATGAGATTATGCAGGCAAACATGTGGTCACAAAAGATTTTTTAAAGATCTAGTTGCGTAATTGTTTCACAATCTAAACTTGTATTTAAAAACAAACAAACAGAAAGCTTCTCCTCATTATGGTCACCACAATAATTAATGCCTGAATCTGTACACAAGGCACATCAATGCCCTTCAGGAGCAGTTGGCTGAGATGAAAAATGTAGACTGAAATAACACTGAATGCACAGCTTCTATAGCTGCAGCTAAATCCCAACAATGACGAGGGAAGATCTCGAGCACACACGGGACCGGTGGCACTGTGGTGACAGGTGTGGAGGCATTTAATTGTTGAGGGTTGTTCTGCTGTAGAACAAGGAAATGGGCTGCTTCTGCTCTTTGAAATCCCTGCTGTCCTTGTAACAAAGAGAAGGAAATAGAGGAATTGCAGCTTTCTTCTTCTGTTAAATGCCTCAGGTGCCTCCTGAGTCCAAGCACCCAACTGGGTACGTGCTTGTGCAGGTACTGAATAATCATATGCAGCTCTATAGTGATACCAGGGCTTCATCTGGAGTTTCCTGCAAAATCCAGTGCTGTATGCACAAGTAGGGAGAGCAGTAAAAACTGGCATTGACATGGGAATTCCTGGGCTGGATGGGCAACTGTGATTTACAACTTAGGTTGCACTGATTTAGACCAGCAAGAATCTGATAAATCTCCTTTAAACCAAGCAACATGCATCCTAATTGTTGAAAGTCATTAACCGTGATATATTCTTCCCTTATTCAACTTGAATCCAAGCTTTAGCTGTGAATCAAGTCACTGGCTCTTTTATAGATCTTCTTATTTAATGTTTTTATTGTATCCTACTCCTCATTTGACAATTACACCATTTTTATCCATCTCAGGTATGTGATGCTTCCCTCCTGACATAAATAAATTCTTGTTTATAGCAGTTCATATTCCAACATTACCCCTTACTTACTCAAATTGTTTACTACATTTTACAACATGCTTAAAAATTACATTCCAGTTTCAGTGTCTTTTAAAAAAATATTTGATATAAATATTAATGCCCAGATCACTTGATCTCCAGTTTCATTGTCCCTAGGAGAAAACCAGCACTGCTGCTGCTTTGTTTTCCTTTTGACACACCAGGCTGTTGCATGCAAGTATTTGACAGCTCATAGGGGAAAAAGGAAGAAGCAGCTGAAGCAAAGTTGAGTGTTTCAGCCTTTCAGAGGTCGTGAATATGATAATGTTTGAGTATTTTTGATGTTTTCTCTGTACTGGAATCTTAGGGGGTGAAAGAAAAAGAGGAGGAAAAAATAAATGAGGAAATGCATTTGTAACTTTCAGAAGGTCTAATTCTGTTAAGTTTTGAGCTTGTACTTAGCAGGCCTTGTACAGAGGGTATGGCAACATGAGGGACAGAGCAGTATGAAGAGCAGGAGCTAATCTAGGGAAAATGCAGTGTGGTATTTGAGAGCAGTAACTGCTGATACAGCCCTGGAAATACTTCTGATGCATAGCTCTTGAAATAAATTCAAGAGCTGACAGTTCCCTTTGGAAATGTTTACCTTTGCTTTTACATTTTGATATGTATTGGAAAAGGAGACTGCAGAGAGGTCAATCCCTCTTTCAGAGGAAGAAGGATCACAGCTTGTGTTCAAGCTGCTGCTCGTGGGCTTCCCTCAGTCCATCTTGGCTACTCAGGTCATTTTCCATGGTACACAGGTAACACTCTGGTTGGGCTCTGATGCGAATTCAAGGAGTGTGTTTAAAACAGTTTTTTGTGGTTCGTTCCCTCCTTCCACCACCCAGACCTGAACCAGACAAGTCTGCCAGTTTGTGTGTCCAGTGCTGCTCTTTAATAATGTACAAAGAAAAGATTCATTGGATGAAAAGGAATCTTAAAAGAATAGTAATTTCCCAAGTAGGATTTTCCTATCACTGGTTCATCTGTATATCTTGGGCTTTATTTCTTTAATGCCTCTGTTGAACCAAGACATTGAAGCAGAACTGATGAAGAGCATGGTTCTACCTTTGCTGGAATCCTCTTCCTGTGGGTGAGGGTTACGGATGTTTCTGGGTGATTCTTGTAGCAACTCACACCACTGAGAGGCTGTGTCAGAGCTGGGTCTTTTCCCTGTCATTGCCAGTCTTTCTCAAAAGCACCCAGTGGTGCTAGCACAGGCACTGAGCTGCTCCCTTGCCTCTGTGTGCAGACACGGTGTGTAGGAGGGCAGCCTCTGCCTCGCACCTTCCCTCCTGTCTTGCTGGCATGGATGGGTGGCAGCTCCTCTCAGCAGTCTGTGCAGGCAAGAAGGCTGCTGGGCCTTTGCAACAGAGCAGGTGAGGCTGTGCAGCGTCCTGGCCTGGGCACTGCTGCAGCTCTGAGCAGGAGAGTGCTCAAACCTGCCTCTCATCGATGCATCTGCACATGCGGGCTGAGGCCTGAGCATGGCTCAGTTCAGTGACAGCCTCGCTGTTCCCTGTGCCCCTGGCTATAGAAACTGATGTGCCTGTGCTGTTCCAGCCCACAAGGCAAACTGGGCTCTGCAGAGCCTTTGACCTTTTGAAAGCATGAAAATCCATAGGGAGCTGAAAATTATTCCTTTCTCATTGAATTGCTTAATATAAAGTGGCCTATGACCTCTCGAAAGTGTGTCTGACCCTGTGGGACTAGGCAGAGACCGAATGAACTAGACCATAGCAGGACCTGGAGGTGAGCACAGATTCCAAGTTTTAGGCAAATTCCATAGACCAGACTGTATTTTAAAGTGGGAGGTGATGATTTCAAGTGTTGCTTTCCACTGGTCCTATAAATTCATGCTGTAACTGCTTTATCAAGAAAAGGGAAAGTGTTTATAATGTACTTGGAAGAACAACATCATTTGTAATTTAAAGCTGTTAAAGAATGATATAACCTGAAAAAAATAGAGGGTTTTTTTCCTCCCTACATTCCTCTGCTGCTCTACAAATCTACCCTGAAAATGAAAACATATTTCTTGTAAATTCTGACAGATTATGCTTGATTAAAAGGGCTGTAACTTTTTGTGTGTTCCTGATAATGATAATTCTTTTTGTTCTTTTTTTTTTCTCCTGAAAATACTCATCAGCATCATGTTTGAAGGATGGCCATTGGGGGTAGATAAAGCTCTCAATTTTGCTGTAACTAGCACAGCAAAGAAGTTAATAACACATTGGCCGTCCTGGAATCTTATTAGCCACGTTATCCAAAGGCTGTGCCCTGGTGCTTGTGTTCAGTTGACCTTGGACGTGATCTGGAAGCCACCCTGAGAAGCTGTTGCTCTCCAATGTGTAATAAGAGTTTGATAAGCTTGACCTGCATTCCTTGATCCCAAGCACATGCCTTTGCTCTTGGCCATGCTGAGAATGATCGTTCAATAGTTCCCAATTCTCTGATAAATACACTTAAGCCTGCCCTGCTCCAGCAAAATTGGAAACATGCACGCTGATCTCAGTGGGTGAGCGAGTGTGGCTTGCACAGCTTGCAGACAAAATGTTGTGTTTCTTCTGCTGTTTGGCTACTCCTGTCATGTCTCTACATCTTCTCTCCATCCTAGCTGCTGGAGCCCTGTGCTGTACACCAGTGGTTATGTAGTTGTTCTCCTCTGCTATCAGTAAATCTGCTTTAATTGGACTACAGAGTAAGAGAAGACTGGTTGTGAGCTTTGAGTCTGTTCTATTTGCTTGCCATGTTAAAACCCGTTATTTTAGATCCCCTGGTCTGATTCAGAAAAGCAAGGTCTGAAAGCTTGCAAGCAAATCCAGGTCTTGCTTCCTAAGACACAGGTGAGAATGTATTCACACATCACACATCAGTGAGTAAAGGGGTGATGATTATAAAGCAAACACTGAGCAGAAAATGGCTCATAGAATAATGCACAGAAAAAGCACTGAGTAAATTTTTTAAAAGCCCTTGTGTTATGCCTGGCCATCAAGGATTGTACAACAATTTGTTCAGGCATTTAAACATAAGGAAAAGAAATTCTTCCTGCTTCAGGATGTTTCCCATTTTCCTTACAATGGTCAGCTACTTTATACAGCCCTAAATGTTTTGGAATCTAATCTCATCATGTCCATCAGATGACCATGCTTGAGGTATTTATTGATGAGGCTGGATAAACCCGAGCTGGAGAGAACACCACTTGTCACAGAGTGAGTAAAACCCTGGGCACGATGCCAGGCTCTCAGGGACAGTTTTGCCTTGATGGCATATAGTGATTTATACTTGTCTTTGTTTCCATCACTGGCTGCTAGAACAGGGAGAAGGCAGGCAGGAGGAAAGCAGAAGCACTGTATTCTCACATGGATGTTATTTACTTAGAAATTAAAATCTGTTCGTTATCTCATTGTTTTCTGTAAAATAAATTACTCCTAGCTTCATTATAGATGATAGTCTGTGCTATTATACAGATATGATGGTTGTTGGGTCTTTCTCAACCTAAATATTTTTTTTTTCTTTCTGAAAGACTCACAGTCCTGTGACAGCAGAAAATCATTTGTTAAATAATCTTATTCTGGACTGCTTACATGTAGGCTGAGTTCTTGGTAGATTTTTTTCTTGCTGCTTGGAGATGTTTTGTTTCAGTGAGCAAAAGTTCATTTTCCAGCCTGCTTCCAGTGAATGAGAGAAGTGTGCACTTTGTGTTGGTCAGCTTCCATCTTTAAGCAGCCTTTTATGACTCTCAGTAAAACCTTTTGTTTTGATAGCTTATTAAAATGAGTTTTTGCACTTGGGAGCTGAGTGACTGACTTATGCAAGGAGCAATAGTTCCCACCTATTCCCCACAGCCCCACAGGAAAATAGCATTCCCGGACAAAAGTTGAGTCAGGAGACAGGAATGACTCATTCTTCACACTGCTCCCCTCTGACATTACTTCAAGAGCAAGAAAGAGGTTTAGTCTGAAGTATTACTGTTGTATAAGAATGCAGCAAGTTTACATTAGCTCTAGAGGAGAGTGGAACAAGCATTTGGAAGACAGGTCCATTGAGTATTACTAATTAGATAAACTGCATCCAGCTGAGGAAATCCCCTGAGCTGCAAGTAATTGAAGGCTGGGAGAAGGATGAAGGAGAGGTACAAGCTTGTCTTGTTGCTGATCTCTCTTTGGCTTTCAACTTTGGTCACTCCTGGATGCACAGTTCTGAGTTAGATGAAGTCTTTTCCGGAGGGGTGGGGGAGCCTGAGAACCAGAACTTTGGGATTCAAAATACAGAATGAGTTCAGTGCTTTTTGCATTGTGGCTTTGTGGCCAGCCTTCTGCTGGCATGGGGGGCAAGGAAAGAGAAGGAACCAGTGTATTCTGACTATCTGTCTAAGAAGATCAGGAGTCCTTGACTTTTCACAGAGGATTGTTTGGGTTGGAAGGGACCTTAAAGATCCTCTGCTTCCAATGCCCCTGTGATGGACAGGAACACTTTCCACTAGCCCAGGTTGCTCAAAGGCCTGTCCAGCCTGGCCTTTCAGTGAATTTGGTTTGAGAGAATGTAACTGTAAGTGAAGCTGAAGATTTGTGGCTTGTTATTGTAATTCCATCTGAGGAAATAGGAAGGTTCAGCCTTGTCAGCTGAGATGTTCTTCCTGAGACAGTAATGTAGGAACCACCAAACTCAGGCATCTGAAAATGCACTTGTATCTCAAACTGCTGATTTTGTTGGTAATAATGTTTGGCTTCATATGTATTATGGACATGGATCTGAATGAATCTGGGATATGAAATTTATTTGGGACTGGTAAAACCATATACAGGGAATTTCCTACTTCTAGATCACTTCACATGGGAGAATTCTTCCCAAGAAAATGCCTTTAATTTCCTCTTAGTAGGTTTTTAATTAGCCTGGTCATCAAAGCCACATCTTGTAAACCAAACCCATCAGACATTTCTGCCAATCACATTATCCATGTGATAATGCTGGTCATATGTATATTAACTTGCGTTGCCAACAGCAAAACTAAATTCTCTTCTTTCCTGAATCACTCAGGATGCTGTCATGTGTTGTAAAAGTGGTCTTCCTGTTAAATAAAGAATTATTTATCTTGGGAGTTTAGTAATTGTAAAAGAATATTCAGCAAAAATTCATCATCTCAGAAAGGCACACAGACTTAGAAGGGTGATATTAAGCTGAGGTGGCAATCTCAGCTAGAAATTCAGGGGAAGGGGGGCAGATAATTTCACAGTGTTGGTTTGTTCATTTGTGATATAGCTCTATATACAAAACATGTATTTTTAAATCTAATTTTGTTTTCACACTGCAGTCAAGCAAGAGAAACTGGAAATCTGTGAAGTGGCACTGTGAATCCTGCATTAGTCTTGGCAGCGTAGGGTCATGAAGAAGCTGACAATTCAGCATCAGACTTGTGACACTTTGCTGTATTCATGATGCCCTTCAGTAGCTTTATTTCAAGGAGCTTTTAGTGGAGAGTCACATACAAGGACTACAAAGGAGATGGCAGGACCCAAGACATTTCAGCCTCTCTCTGAGGAAAACAGACCTAGCAGCATGGTCTAGATACTGTCCCTATTTTCATCAATTCCCTAGCCAGTTTGAATCCAGATATAAGTGTCCCAGATAGCTGAAAAAATGGATCCCTCTAAGGCCTCAGAAACCTTGCTGGAACAGAATCCTCTCAGTCTTTCCAATAAAGTTCCTGACTGGGGAACTTTCTTAGAAGACAGCTTAGGGGAACAAGTTGTGCTCAGCCCTTGCACACAACCCCAACAAGTGCCAGCTCTGGTCACCCAGGGGTGTCCCACCCTATTCTGACAAGGTGGCTGCTTCCCTTTCAGCCCTGCCCCTTATGGGGACAGGAAACATGGCACCAGTGTCCCATCTTTCCGAGGTGGATGTCTGCACAGTTTGTGCAGGGATAGTACTGGAACCCATTCAAAACTGAGTGCAGCAGAGCTCCGAGGCGACTGCATCCACTCTCTGTATCAGTAATGAAAGGGAGTTTCTCTGGGCCCAGGAGCTAGCCTGGGATGAGCTCTGTGGCATCTAGGTCAGTCTCTAGTGTTGTCTGGATGCTGGCTCTTTATGCTGGAAAATATCCTGCTGGTTTTGCATTCGTTTTTGGCAATTCTCAGATTTTCTAGGAAGATGGTTCAGCAAAATTGTCCTGAAAGCCAGTAAAAATAAATTGAAAAAAAATTTTTAGCACACTAGTCTATCACCAGGATGCCATTATAATACAGACATTGATGCATTTGCAAATGGGGATATTTTTCTCTGTACACATGCTTCTGTAAAATGCTGTTGTTAAATTTACCTTTTGTTGATAAGGTTTCCTTTATGGACCTCTATCGGTTGCTACTCCTTTCCTGAGCTTGTTAAAATACTCTAGCACAACTTGGAACTGCAGTTGTGAATTTCTTAAGGTGGGTAAGCAAATCTGCTGCGTTACAGAATCTGTGATTGGATCTCTTCCACTTCCAGTTGGCCACGGTGCCCTCTGTGTGAGCAGCTGTGGAGGGTGATTAGCACAGGCCACGTTCTGGATCAGTGAACTTCTGGGAGTCTCACATTCCAAATGGGACAGCAATACAGGAACAAAACCCACAGGATTACGAGGGTCCTATAATGGCTCTTCAGGTCACCAGATTCACTTCTTGCACTTGATCTATGTTTAATCTCTGTGTGAAAATATTGATGGAGCTAATTTTGCCTTTTTTTTTTAATGGCCTAGAAGTCTGATCAGAACCTTTCTAATTATATCATTCCTCTTTTCACAACTTTTCAAAGAATGGAACTGTCATGTAAACACAATCATCCAGTCAGAGCTGATAAGGGAATGGGAGATATGTTTGTTGCTTCTCTACGTTTGTTTTCACTCCAGAGTTAGGTACCTGGAGTTAGGATGAGCATCATTTCCTGTCTGACACTTCTTAAAGAGGACAGTTTTAACAATGTTGTGAGAAGGTCACAGAACCCACATAAGGATCATCTGTGAGGGGTTATAGTATTCTGCACTTGTAAATTATAAGTGTGTGTATCACGACAATGCCTTTGTCATTTTAGTAACAGTTAATATAGTGATTCTATGAAAAGCAGTTCAGTCCTATTAGGAACACTAATTATACACTTCTGAAAAGACTCTGATGGTACATAGGACAAAGGAGTTATAAAATGGTTATAAAAATCCTTGAGTTGAAACTTTCCGGTAAGTGACTCAGGATGATAGGCCTAATTCAACCAGCACAAATAAATCCAGTAAAATGATATGTGACCTAAATTATGTGAATAGCTCTATGGGCTCTGAGAAGGCTTTGTGCGTTATCACTGATGGACAATTTTTAAAAGACTAATTTAAAACCGGGCAAGTAAATATTTTTATATTTCTCTCAAAATTAAATTATTTCATTATCAGATAAATAGTTATTAGCAGTAACATTACATGCTTGTTTCATGAAAGAACTGTTGGAAAAGAGAAGGAAGCAGCATTTACTAATATTTATCTGATTTTTTTTTTTAAGCAGCCTTGAACTATATCAAATAACATGAACAAGACGATGTATAAATGTGGATGTTGGAATTGTTAACAGTTGTGAATCATTTCTTTGCTTTTGCATTCTGTTGATGCTCTGAGAGGTTCTCTGTCCCTCCATTATTGATATGAACATTTTGTGGCTGGCAAAATGTCAGTTCAGTGAGATCACTGTTTGCTGGTTTGGGAGTGCCTGTGAGTGCATTTGTGGGAGGACCTGTGATCACCCCTGTTCAGGTGAAACAGCAGCAGCAGGGCTTTCAGAACTGGAGGACTAGGCTGAATTTCAGTGGGATAGAGCTGATTCTAGAAGCATTCCGTGTGTCCTGCTGAAAATATCTTCAATACAGACTTAAGTGAGGCTCGTCGTCTCGGCTTTGCTCTCCTGAGTGAGCGCAGTTCCACTGGAGCAGCACGGGGCATTTGCATCAGCAGCGTGCAGTGGGGCTCAGGCTGAACTGTGTGTGCCATCCCTGCCTTCAGACCACACAGAAATCACTTAAAGAACCAAAGCTGCCCAAAGCCTTCCAGGTAGGCCCAAGCCCCATGTGCTAAGTGCTACAGAGAGTAAAAGCTGATCCCTGTGGATGCTGAAAAAGCTTCAGCAGGGAATTTCTTCAGCTCTCTAGCATTTTGTGAGAGCTCTGTCTTTCCCATGCAAGCTATCTAAAACAGAGTTACCGTTTTGTACCTATTCATACCTGCAGATTGTTTTGCTGGATTGTTATGGCTTCAACTAGAAAAACATTTGGGAATGGACATCTTAGAATTTGGCCAATCCCCTCAAGGCGTGGATGGCCAGAGGACCAATTACCTTATGCTATTTAACTTACTTTTTGTGAGCGAACATATAAAAGCCTCGGGAAAAGCCACTGAATCTCTTGCTGCCATTGATACCTGAGCCTGGATTCTGTGTGGCTTCTCTACCCATCCGCGGTGCGACAGCGACAGATCCCTGCCCCAAGTCTTTCAGTGCAGTGCTTGGAAGAAGCAATCCTTCCAAGGATGACTTGAACAGTTTTCTGCCAGTGCTAGGTTCCTTCTCACAAACGTGAGTGCAGAATTTATCTGTCAATACAAGCTGTTAGCTGAGTGAGTTTATCTGCGTATCAAGAGCTATCTCGAAGCCAGAGATGTGTATCAAAGCAAGTAGCAGGTATCATAGCAATTACTGCTTTATAAACCTATTCTTAAGAATGTGTGAAGTTACAGAACATTTTCAGTTTCTTAACTGTGTAATTTTACCAAAACAGAAGGAGAGGGTTTAAGATTACTCTGTCATAGCACTATATCTGTCAGTATAAAATTGAAGTTAATTTTTTTTTTTTGAGGTACGTTTTCTGATATGGTACGACTGGAAGAAGAGGTGTCTCATTGCTTCTTGCATGTTTAGAAGTACAAAAAAGCAGCACCGCCTCTAAACAAAATATTTGAGAAAATAAAAATATCACTGGGGGTTTATTTTGTGCTTTATAAAAGTAGCTCTGAGTTATGATAGCTTTGTTTTCACCTGTATCTAATGAATGTAAGCCAAAAAATCAGAAGAGGACAAAGTGAATTAAAAAGAAACTAGACCAACCAATAAGATAATCCCATAAAGTGGGATTTTGCCATCTTTACAGAGCTTTTTCCTCTGCCTAGACTAAATGTCATGACTCCACTATGTTGCATTGCTGGCAAGTGTTCAGCTCCTGGGTATTTAGCCCCGTACTGGCTCACTGAGGATTAGAAGGGAAGAAAATGCCCTCTATAATTACCCAGTCCACTTTCTGAAACATTTCTGCTCACATTCTATGTTTAGGTTCTTCTTGTGCCCAAGCCTCCTCAGTTTTTGTGATTTAATGTTTGAGACCTGTCATACCTCAAAGTGATTGGAACACTGAGGATCCTGGATATAGCCACAGTGCTTTGAAATGAGTTTTTGAGTGGTTGGTTTGAGACTGTGGACAAAGGGTTGCATTTTTTAATTGACAAAAAATTTCCAATTTCATGGTGTAGGAACAAAAAGTAAGTCAGGAAACTGGACTAGGTTGGGAGAAGGAACAACAATAGGCATAAGGAATCTATTCTCTCATTGCCTTTAGATGCTCTACAGGTGGGTAACAATTCTAGACTGAATGAAGCACAGTTTTTAGAGAACTATGGGTTATGATAAATTTGTTTTTTATAAAAAATAAGCTTTTTAACCAGCAATTTGGAATGGAGTCCTCATGATAAGCTGAGCCCTTATTTTGTGGCCTTTGCGGTTCTGCTTTCTCCTCCTTTCCTCGACCTCTTAAAGCCAGATGAAATACAGGCACTACATTTTTCACCCTGTTCCTGAAGGCTAAATCTTGGAGGGAGATCCATTGTTACAGAGTCACATGGTATAAAAAAGTTGATGTGGGACCAGGAAGGAGAAGGAGAGTTTTCTTCCAGATCTAGAGTAATTCCAATCAAACAGTGTAATAATTCAACTTCAGTCATTGCAGTGAGTCACTGTCCTGAAGACTTTGTGGTCTGACACTGCAGTAGATTAAGACAGACCCTTGCATCTTTTCTTTGTGCAAGACAAGTGATTTGGAAGAGCTGTGCAGCTGGCAGAGGAGAGGTGTGACCATGTCCATCTCCTTGACAGGCCTGACACTCTCCCAGCTGCATTAGGTAAAATTAACTTATTGACTGGGGGCACCTTCTAGTTTGTGCCAGGATAAGGAAGAAGACCTTGAGCATGATTTACCTCTATTCTTATTTTCATAAACTTTATAGTATGTGATTGTATCAAGGGTAAGCAACACAAGTGGTTTTGTTTTATTCACATTCGCATGTAACAGTGTGCAGAAATTCATGAAACGCTTATAAAGATGTTAATTTGTTGGAATTCTGAAAAAACAATGTGGTAACAGGACTCCAGTGCAGGAAATAAGTGATTAGCATAGTTTAATTATGTAACAGGCTTTGGCATAAGAGGTCCCACTGCCTGGGGGAGCCTGTGAAGCTGCTTGCATCTCTGTACTTTCCAAATGCTCACAGATTCCTAATCTGTCCAAAGGTTTGATGGAGACTTTGTGCTTCTCTAGGAAATGTTAGAAACTGGCCACTACCCATACAGGTTATCTGGCCAGATCAGTGATCTGGCTGTGTTGGGTATGAGTTCATAGGATACTTTCATTATTCTCCTCTCTGATTTTTTAATGTATCAGGGCGGCAGAACTTTCATCCTGTGGTTGTGCTTGAAATTCAGTAGGCTGGATATTGTTGTCTTTGATCTGGGATGTCAAAATTTGTATTCTTGATAAACTCTTGTTTATCATGCATTCGTATTAACACCAAAAAGGAAAACTACAGCTATTATTGTGTCCATGCATGGAGAATGTGGCAATGAATTCCAGTACTGATATAAAAGCTTTTTTTATTTATTTAGTCAGGCTTTTCTGCTTTACCTGTTAAATTTTCTAGCTGTATCATAAAATAGAAGGCATGTCAAATAAACTTTGAAAACCACACTTCCTTAAGAAAAAAACCCAAGAATTTCAGTGGCTTAGATTCTTTGTTCTGAAAATTCAAGCAGAAGCAGTATGCTCAGCACTTTTCAGAATTAAACCACTGCTTCAGAGGCTGAGGAATAGGCACAGAATGCCAGCTTCAAGCAGTTGCTTTACAAACTCTTGCCTTTTGTAACAAATGTCAGTGAACACAGGTAATAACAGCAGCAGTATGGCACAACATGCCAGAAGCTAAAAAATGAAAACTCCTGTATGATAATAGGTTTAAATCGATTTAAATTTCTGTTTCCTGGGCTGATTCTGCTGCAGTGTGGATCAAAGAACTGGCTGAAGGGCTGGAGATAGCAGGGAGATAATGATTTCATAGAATGATGGTATTATTTTCCAGTTTATAAAAGCTGAAATTCATAGCCCAATCCTCTCCATAGAAGGCTAGAAGTAATTCAGTTTTTAAGTGGGGAAACTTTAATTTATTAGCAGAGGTGTTTTGAGACCAACTTACATGGTTTCCTTTGTGAGGCTTGAAGAAAAATAGTTCAAATATGGTTGAAAGTTAGATGGAAAAACAAAAGAAAAACTATAAAATTATACTGGAGAAGGCCATTTGCATGCATTTTGCTACAAGAGTAAATTGAGTAACAAAATAAAGGTATTAAGTTTGACACAATAAATCATGCAAAAGAACTAATTCCTTAGAGCCTAACAAACTTTTTAAAAGTGGAAATTCTGTCCAAACACCATTAGTAGATTGGAGCACAATTTATGACACAATCTCAAAATAATATTTCTTAAAAGATGGTAAGATAAGGATAAAAAATAAAATGCTCTGGAGATGTGATATAAGATAATTGAATATTTAAACAGACGCCTCTGCTTCTAATATCAGATGACCAACAGATTTTTTTTTTTCAGAAAATATTGAGGAAATTGTTCATTTGTTAAAACTGTTTTTTTGAATAGAGAAATTTAGCATGGCCTCAACTGGAAATTAAACTTTTGGAGTAGAGTTATGTCTCTTTGTGCATTTGTAGTTTGATGCAGTTTCATGTTCTCCTTGACTGGCACAGGATTGTTTGGAGGTTTTTGGATCGGAGTGATGGCAGTTTGCAGATTTTTTTAATTGCTTTTATTTAAGTACCTGTGGTAATCAGAATATTAGGAGAAAATGAGAGCAGCAGAATCAAACTATGTTCCAACTAAGCATTTTGAGCAGATAGACAAAAACTGTGAAGTTAACATCTATGTTTCAAAATCTGGGATGATTTAGGATATTATTTTATTCCCAGTCAGCTGCTAGATCTAAACCATAAAGAGACACGGCAGATAAGGGTGAGGAAACATCATGTATCCACAAAAGCAACTTTGATCAAAAACCTGAACTTGCTAAAAAAAGGAAAAAAAGAAAATCCCCAAACTGTGAATCTATTTAAGGGCAGAATTGTTTAAAGACGTGAAGTCTGCTTTGTGTGCATCGAGCCCAGAGCCTGCCGTGGGTTGGATTACCTCCAGAGGTCCCTTCCAACCCAGATAATTTTACAGCTCTTTGTCTCTCCCTGGCCTGTTTAACAGTAGGCACGGGGAGGTGCACGTTACCCTGGCCTTGTGCCAGATGAGCTCAGAGGGATTGCAGCTCCCCTGGCTGTGCCTTGTGGCGTGGTACAATTTGGCACATGGAAATGTCCCCTTTTGGGGGCCGTGCTGACTGGTAAGGATTAGGATGGGGTTTGGATTCTCATCCTGCCACAGGTGCTTTGCAAGTGAACCACTGAACTTATGCTCAGGAGGAGTCTTGAATGCCATTTAATCCTCCTTTCCTTGGGAATCAAGTGTGATGAGTTGTGTTTCAGCTGTCGCTGCATTCACCTACCTGGGTATCATATCTGGTTTTGAAGATGTGGCTAAGATGAAATTATTTTCCTTCTTCTGTCTTCTGGTCAAAATTATTTAGACCAGACCTTGGTTTTTAATGACACTCTGTGTTCATTAGAGCAATATCTAAATCTGCTTGAAACGTGGCCAGTAGTAGTCCTCTCTGCACTGCTTGGTGCCTAGCAACCACCATCAGGGCCAGTATTTTCATCCACTTTCCCTCTGAAGTGTTTTCCAGTGTCTTGTAGCCAGGGTATGAAATAAAAGCAGCCTGAGAGACTCTTAGTTCTGTATGTAATGGCAATAGCTGATTTTATGTACTTCAGGGCAAGCTTCCTGTGGTAGGCAGCCCTCCAGATCATTCTTTATTATTCTAATGTTGTGATTTGGACTCCTTGACTTTAATCGCTTGGAAACCCTTCCCGTGCAGGTGGTGGAAAGATGCAAGAATTTGTGTGCTCTCTGTCACTTAAAAAAAAAAAAAAAATCACAGGTCATTTGCAGGGAGGAAAAGAAATAAAAAAACTAGTCCAAAAGAATTGCTTTCCCAAAGTTCCTCTTCATGTGGGTTATCAAGAGGAAATGGATGCTTTCTAAATAGGCAGACAGCTTGCAGATACAAACAGTTCTTCATCTTTGTGCTGTTCAGAAAATAATCCTATTTCCTCAATATTAATAACTGCAGTGGCTTTGGCAGGGGGGAAATCCACTCTTGCAGCAGATGTTAAACCAGAACTGCATAGCCTGGGCCTTATGTGCAGGCTTCTCACTTTCTTTGCCAGGTTTCAGTTGGAAGGTGCATTGTTCTGGTACCATCCTCTTTTTGTCTTTTATACTCTGTAAGGAAGGATATTGTGCCTGCGTTACTTGGACAATATCATGAGACTTGTAAATATATTTGCAAGTGCCATTTGTCTGTTGAATAAGGCTGCTTTCCCTTGTCCTGCCTTAGTATGATTATTTCTCTTGGCAGTAAAGTAAAAGAAGGAAATAAGGATGTTGTTTTCTTTTAAATCAAATGGCTTTAAAGAGGCCCGTGTGCATTGTGAGCTGCAGCATTTTGTTTCTTTACAGTGTTAATAGCTCAGCCAGAACTTGTAGTTCACAGAGGTTCTGCAGAGGCAGCTCAGGCCACGCTGCAGAACTCGCAGCTCACTTGCACAATGGCAATCCTTGCTCTAATGAAAACACAATTAAAACCAGGCAGGAGCCCTCAGGACTCCTACTATAAGTTATTTAATTACAGCTCATGGATGGCCAGTGAGATGAGGTCATTTCTGCCCATATGAGGCTCCTACGGTGATGAGTTATTTGTGAAGATGAAACAGTTTACAATAAAATCCCAAACAAACAGCAGTCTTAGAGCTGGATCCTCAGACTGTGTAAACTGGTGTAACCACACAGATTTCAGTGAGACTGGCTTACAACTGTTTGAAAACAGGGTTTTCATGTTAAAAACAAGCTTAACTGTGGAGAGGGTGCACAACAACCAACAACTACAAGCTCTTCTTCCCTGGGCATTTCCTTATTTTACTGCTTTCCTGCAGTCTTTCCACCTACAGAGTCGTCTTTCTTCTTTAGCTGTCACACCAAGGAACAAAATCTATTTGTGCTGTTACAATACATTTTGGGAGACTGTCCTCAGGCACTGGTTGCTGTAGTTTATGTTTGTGCTGAGGGTGTGTTACTTGAGTCACACAGAGTTGGCTGCTTGAGTGAGAAAAGATGATCTGCAAATATTCTTGCAGATGGGGACTGACCTTTGCCTAATGGAGGTTTGGGGTTTCTTATCTGGTTACCTCATTTTGCTGAAATATTGAGCTTCAAACTGGGGTTCAGGATTTTTTTTTAAGCAAATTTAATGCTTACAGCTGTGAAATCAAATGTTCTGCATTAAAGCCTGGCTGTCTTAACCAGTGAGAAATACATGACTGTTTATCTCTTGCTGAGCCAAGGGTTGTCCTGTGTCTTATGCACACAGTACTGCCAGGATGTATTTGTAATTCATTTTCTCACATTCCAGGTAAAATTTTAAAACTTTACATTTTTTGTCATGTTGGATTATTTCCTTGAAGTACGAGTTCTGTTTCAGAAGCACCCTCAGTTATTAAAAAGCATTGCTATGTATTGCATGTTATATAACATAGGTAGTGATCTTCCTTAATTTGGTTGTAAACCTTCGTTTTGGAATGTCCTGCTGTCTTGGATTTGGCTGGAGGGGAGGAAGGATTTAACAATAGAGGGATTGGTTATTCCTTTTTTTTCCTGCTTCTGTCATCTTTGGGTTCCTCAGTGCACGAGGAGAAAGAAGATGAGGAACATGGTCATCAGAGCATGCTTGTTAAAATATGTGGAAGAAGGTGGTTAAATTCATCCAAGATGGCATTATCGTATTTCCCTTCGCATTGCTCATTTATGCCAGATCTTCACTTGAGTCATCCGGATTCTTGTGGTAGTCTTGTTTACATAGAGATGGAGGAAGCAAGGCAGTGGGTGATTTTTTTTTTTTTTTAATAGAAGCCTCATTTTTAAGACAGAAACCCCAGCAATTTTGTCCTCTAATTCACATCTAGTCGTAGAAGTGCGCAGATCAGACTGGGACATCTGCATGTGTCACAGTAGTCACTTTTCGTAGCAGTGTACACTACCAGCTCCTGCAGGAAAAGCTGGTCAGTCTCAGAGAGGAATTTATGGTTAAGGTGAGAAAGCACAGAACCTGAAACCTCAGGGTCCAGGGCCCTCCCTCGATGCAGTGACTCAGATTCCAGTCTTCAAGCAGCTCAGCCAGCTTAGTGGCTTCTCTACCCAGCAAATGCCCCAACCACCAGGCTACAGGATCATTCCTGGCTTTTCTCCTGCCAGACATACTCTTGGTGAGTTTAATTACAGTGTGGAACAAGTGAGGGGAGCTGAATCCCTGCCTGCAGTAAGGACAATCACTAAAGATGCACAAAAGAGATTCAAGCCTGGTCTGCAGTGAGTCAACCATTTATACACAGTGCGATCTCTCCAACAGGAAACTTTGGGAGGCAATAGTTCTCTATTTATTTACTAAGAAGTTCTTTTAAAAAATTAAGATTCACCTCCTTAAATAAATGGAGTAAAAATCTCTATTGTAATTTCCCAAACCCCCAAGATGGATGCCATAGTCAGCTGCAGAGATTCTACTTAATGCAGTGGGTAAGGGCTCTGTTTTTCCTTCTAGGCTCCAGAATACCCTAATCTGTGAGAAAAATTAGTTTCCAGCTCTTGCAATAGGAGCCAAGGGACCTGTTTCATGCTTAGATTCAGTTGTCTGGGTCTGGATGGGGAGTTACATCGTGCCTCAGTGCTGAATACGATGGGTGGCTTCTCTCCATTTTGTGTGTACAGTCTTTTACTGCTGCTTCATTGTGACCCTCTGTGGCCAAAGGATGCCCCTCTATGTACCAGGTTACTTGTAGCTGACTTCTTTGCAGTTCCCCATATAAATGGGTAGAAAGAATTATGAAAGCCAGTAATAAAGCAATACCATTTGTGTTATTAAACTGCCTTTGTTGTTTTGCAATGTCTCAAGCACAACAGGAAAAAATTTGGAAAAAAGCCTGTGTATGTTTCACCGTGATGTTCCAATTACTTTAACCTTTACTCAGTGAACTGTACTAAACTAAGTGCTTAAAAGCCTTATAAATTGTCACAAAATTTGTAAGCAGCCTTTTTGAACCCAAAGCAGGCTAATGAGAAGCACTGATTTAAAGGAACCAAATAACTTTGGCTGAAATGAGACAAGAGAACATTTTACTTGCCTCAGTAGCTTGTGTGAAATGAATTGGTGGCCCCAGTCCAGTTTCTAGTAAATGTTTCTCTGCTAGAGTAATAGTCTGTCTATAAATCATCAGTAGTGCCCACATCAGAAAAGTCACCACTGGTATTTGACCATAGTTGGCTAAGTGATCTTCCTCAGTGCCTTTCAAAGGAGTTCTGCTTTGCCAATGCTAAAAAGCACTGGCAAGGAATATGGAGGGTGAGGAGGCAGAGGGGAGACAGTGTTTGCTGATTGTGGTGCAGAAGTGCTTTGGGTAAACCCCCTTGATTTCTAATTCTGTAAAAGTTTCCTTTTGGTTCAAACTAAAATTCAATGAAAATGAAGAGGAGGAAGAAAGAGGATAAAGAAAGGTATTGAACTGTACGGCCCTGACTTCCTTCTGACCTTACGACTGGTGTTTCAGTTATTCTTATGCTGCTGCCTTCCCAGTGGCATGGACAATAGGGCAGTAGTAATTCTATTTTTGGGTGCTCACAGAAAATGTATTCTGCAATTCTTAACTTTGTTCCAGCACTCACTGGTGTTTTCTTTACCTTCAATCCAGTAAATCTGTTTTATACTCTCCAATTTGTTCTGAGGTGGATGCTGTTTGAAGTTTTCCTTATGGGCCCCACTGCCTTGCCTGCTGTCCCATTGTTTGTCCCAGGGAATCTCCACAATATGTGCCCCTTAATAGTAAGGTGTGCTTGGTCGAACTGCCAGTTTGTTGGCATAAAATCCTCTTCAGAGTCTTAAAAACCCGAAACCTCTGTCATAGCATTGCTTTAAGATCCACAGGACTGTGTTATTAGAGCACGTAGGACAGCCAATTCAAATAGGTGAATCAGCTCTGATAAAATTAGAACTGTCTTTACCAAGTCCTTGAACTAAACCTAGATCAGGTTACTTTTGAAGTAACTGTAAAATCACTCACATATTTTTAATTGGAATCAGTCAGGACTCTGATATTCCCATTTTATTAAAGTTATTCCAGTTTTGTTCACTTTTATGAAGTCTATGCTCCCTTGTTCTAGTGAAGGCCTTTTGTTCAAGATCTGCACTGTGGAAGGGTAACTTCCATCCAGGCCAGGCTGGAGAGGTACCAGAAACTTCCTCATGGAAAAATAATATTGAACCAACCAAATACAGCAAAGCAAGAAACACCAATTCCCACATCTGCTCTTGCCAGATTTATTCTGTGTTAAGAGACCAAAGAGGTTTGGTAAAGGTTTGGGAAATCAGCCATCTGCTGTGCTTAACAGAACCTCAAGTCTCCAATGGTCTGACTGTCACTGTTCAGAGGTACAAAGGTTTTCCTTGACTGATATATGATGCATATCTAACAGCCAGTCTCTTCCATAATGTGCTCCAGACACAGCAGTGTGCTATTAGCATTAGCAGACACTTCTCTTAAAGGTCAGATGAAGTCAGAGAAGCATATTCCTCAGTGATAATAAAATAAAGCCAAAGCTGACACTCCAGCAGTGACAAGGAAAATGCAGACTGCTTTTGTGTGCATGCATGCACAGGCACCTGAATCAGAAAGCCAGTCTCTGCTTTGTTTTACACCACCACAATAACTTCATAAGGAGTAAGTTCCACAGACAAACATAATATTGGCCCTTGTCATGAGAGTGTTTTTTTGTTTTCTTGAAACACTAATTAATAAGCAGCGGTGAGCCACATGCTGTGGCTAGGAAACTGTGGCCCGTGCCAGTTGCATTTGTATCTTTTTTTGCTTATGACAGATTAAAATAATAGAATCATGGGAGATTTCTGAAGGCTAATTGATTGGGAAGGATAAAATCATGGCACTTTTTGTTTTACCTCATCCTATTTTATTTCCATATGCTATTCAAGGTAATTAGTAAGGCTTTGGAGTGGTGTGACAGACGATGCTGGGAATGTTACTTTGATTAGTTTATTTCAGTATTTACTCTACAAACATATTTAGTCTAATTGGGGCATTCAGGTAAAAAATCAGAACAAGCAGAAATAAACGAATGGCCCAAAGGCACTTCCTCCACAGCAAGTAATTCACAGTTGGATTTTGGAAGGCTCTTTTCTTACTCAGCACTACAGATGAGAAGTCCAAATTGAAGTACACCACAGCAGTCTAACTCAGCCATGGCTGCTGGGTTGTACTGCAGCCCACAGTCTGGCTATGAGTTAAAAACCATGGGAGCCTCCTGCAAAGTAGAAAAATGAAGGCCCAGGAGGTGAACAGAACTGGGCATGGCTTGTACTCCAGCTGTGCAGAAGAATGGGTGGAGCAGAAGTAACCACATGTGGTGCTTCTCAGGCTGCAGGTGGGTCAGCAGCTGTGTGCCCATCAACTGGTTAAACAAGAGGAAAACAATCAACTCGGGCTGTCGTGACCCAAGCTTGGGTTGTTGGAGGTCTGTTCTTCCTTCCCATCCCCATCTAACATATTGGCATGATTCCCTTCAGAAATTAAAGCTGCTTCCTAATGAGGCTAATCTAGGGAAACTGATGGAATTTCTAGCATGTCAATGATAAAATTTGTTCTCTGCAGAAGGGTAGCTGTCAACATCATGTTTTTTGGTCATTTCCAAAATCAACAATGAAGTGTCTTATTGCATGCAAGAAGAACTTCAACACTAAAAAGTTAAAATTCTAGCAAAGCTGAGGAGACCTTTGGCATAAGTCCTGGGCATGTAAATCATTCCTATCTTTTGGTGCAGGTGTCTCTTATCTCACATTCTTGCTTGTGAATGCCTCAGCTAGCTTCAAACTCATGATTTTCTGACTGCTGCACTTACATATCTCCCATTTCCCATCTCCACAATGTGGAGATGAATGTTCTGCTTCCCTTCCTGGTAAAGATGCAGACATCTGAATGAGGCAGAAGTACAGGAACTCCCCTTCAAAACTGCACCAGGATCCCTCCTCCTTTGGGACTCTGAGGTGTGTGAGAGGATGGATGCTCACAGAAAACCTTAGAGGGGCTGGAAGCATGTGCAGCCTCAGTGGTGACTGCCCAGGGGGAGGTGGTCACGGAATGTAAGATGTGCTCTGAAAACCGACCTGGTAAAGGAACAGCAGCTGAAACTCTGTGGAGGATCAGCACAGCAGCGTGATAACTTCAGCCTGTACTCCTGAGAGCTGTAGGATGCTTCTGTCCTTAACCTGGAAAGGCTGACCTTGGAGACAAAGTCACACAATGAATTAGGTTACTAGGGACTTCTCAGGGTCATCTGGTCTAAGCAAGCCACCACCCAAATTAGAGCTGGCTTTGAGGTTACAGTGAGCTTATTTCTCAGTGCCTAGTCGGGGTGAGTTCTGATGGTCTTTAGGGATGGAGATTCCACAGCTTGTCAGTTTGACCACATCTGTGATGAAGTGTTCTTGCTGATATCCTATCAGAAATGCTGTGGTAGGGTTTTCTGTATATAAATATATAAAGTCTGCTCTGAGTTACATCCTGCCATCACAGAAAGCAGATATATATATATGCAGTTGGAAACTGCCATTTATTTTAATAATTCAGAACACTTCAATACTATTTTTTTTTAATAATTCCATTCCAATTTTTTTTTAATGGCAAACTGAATTTGCAAAAGGAGAGGAAATGCTTCCTTTCTCAGTAATTTTGAGGCCTATAACACTGGGAGAGAAAACAAATGAGGAGTCTGAACTCTTAGGAACTGGATAGCTTTTTCTATCATGCTTCATTCTTCAGTATTTGTATGTTTCTTTGGGATACTAAAATGGAATGTATTATTTCTTAAAGACAAGTTTGGTTCTTTTTCATTAGCATGAGTCTTTTACAGACATATAAGATCATGTTATTTCAAAATGGCCCTAAAAAGATGAACAAAATCCACAGCACTTAGATGTAATATTTCTATGCTAATATATATATATCTGTGAAAATTATACTGCTTTCTGCAGCAACAAAGCCTATATAGAGAGAAAATCACTATCTAAATATCTTTTCTGTGCTCCAGGAGTTAGATACCTGTGTGTTTAACTGTTATGTAGGCAGTGAAGAACTAGAAATCAAATTTTCCATTTTTTATTTCAGATTATACCTATTCATTGGGTTTGTACTGAAGATTTGAGAGGAATATGTCACTTTCAGTTGCAGTCAAGTATAGGTAAAAGAAATGCTAGAAATTTTTTTAATGATCTTCTAAAAATATAGCATGGTGCCTGCCATTTTTCTGGTACAAATATCATGACATATATGTAGATATTTCTTCTGTGGTTTTGCTTTCTTCAATGAGACTCTTCTAACCAAACAGCTTTCTTTCCATCTTTTACACCTTGATTTCCCCTTGGTTCACCTGGACTGCTCCTTAACCCGAGTTAATTTTGCTAAGGTGTGCCTTCACTCTTTGCCCTTCCATTGGGGAACTAAATATTCACTTCTTGCTTTATTTTAGTTCAGACCCACCACTGTTCTTGGATGATACCCACATCCAGACTGTGCTGGTCTCTTTTCTGTAAACCTTCTGAGTACCAACAGTTTTTGTCTCCTTGGAATGGAACTGATGCTTGTTGTTCAAGTAATCCTGCAAGGGAGAACATTATGATGCTAAGTATCATTGCCTTAGGAATGAAGATGGAACAAATAGTGTGAAATGGAATATCTGAGATGATGGCATTTCAGTCATGTGAGGAAAGCTATTTCATAGTTAGGAACTGGCTCATAATCTTCAGCATGAATACATTCACAGCTTGAATATTCCTAGATCTTCCATCACTTCTGTCAGCTTCTTAAATCTCATTAGAGGCTGGTATAGATGTGTCCTGGAAAATCAGGGTGCATGTATATCATATCTAGATCTGATGAAATAGGAAGCATAAATAGAATGTTTTAACATGTATTGTAGTTGCCAGTACATCATCAACCAAAGATTTAGCAGGAGTCTGTGGCCGATAGATTTGGAGGTGTGAAAGAGACCCAACAAAGTCTTTTTTAGTAATTTTGTCTTTTGTGATTTTTTTTTTTTTGAGTAGGCAATGAAGAAAACATGAAGAGATTTCAAAAATATGATTTGGAAATGTGAATTTTATCTTTCTTTGAGGTCTGATATTTAATTAGGAAGCAGTCCTATTTCATGTAATTAGATGATGATTTGGGAGTTTTTTGTTTCCCATGATGGAAATTCCCTGAATACTAATATGTTTTGTTAAATATATTGTTTATTTTTATTGACTTTGAATAAAAAAATTAATAATGTACTGGTGGAAGCTGCTGGTCACTAAAGTTATGAGACATTATACTGCCAAAGAAGATCTGATATATGAGAACAACTTGATGATTAGACCAAAGCAGTAAAAATCAAATGTAATCTTGTAGCCTAAAATGCCTTAAGGAACTAGCAAGAAGAAATTTTGGTATCACCTGGAAGAACATGTTTTGGAAAAAGCTGAGGTGGTTGCTGTCTGACTGGAGGGTGAGTGTGAATTTCCAGTATACCTTAGCTGAGAAGGAGGTTAATATGTTCCTCGTGTCAAGAGAAATCCAGTAGATTGAAAGAGGTAATAACCCTGTTGTACATGGTGCTCCACAGCTGGGGATCGTTGATGTAAGATGTGAATGAACCCAAGGGGTGGGGAAAGTCATAACAGGGGTAAGAGAATGAAAACTGTTATCTGTCAAGTTGATTGCAGGAGTTTCACCAGTCCTGCTCACAAAACAAAGCTGAAGAGGGGGTACAGTTACTGCCTACAAGCTCTCAGGGGATAAGTATTGCATGGAAAAATATTGTGTTTTAAGGGTAATTTAGTGGTTTATGGCATTGCTGGGGAAATAGTTTATCACACTGTTAAGCCTCACTTTAAATTTGCATTGATTTTATAGAGAAAAAAAAAAAGAATTTTTTTTCATTCCTTACTACAGCCCAAACAACCCCTGCATATTTTGAGGCAGAGAAGGTATGAATAACATTGTCCCCAGATGCAAGTTCAAGTTATGCAGTTGGGCAAGGTCCTTGCTACAAGTCTTGGTGCTAAGGGAGTGGTGGAGGTTGAGTAAAGGCTGAGCATGTTGATGACGTAAAAGGAGCTCGAGTGTACCAGTACTGAGGAATGTTATGTACAAACACTGAGAAATTAACATTATTTCCACAGCCTACCTGTGTTAAATTGATGTCCATGCTTCTCTTCAGAGCAGCAGAGAGACTGATGGTCAAACATCATACACCTGGAGTGTCCCACTCAAATATTGGAGACAGCACCACTGCTTTGGTGTTTTACCCCAGTAGAGTCCAAAATCCATTGCATCCTCAACTGTTACCTGATGTAGAGTTTTCTGGTTTCTTGGAATAAATAGAATATTGGTCAAAACTGAAGTCAGCTCATCATCTGATATGTGCTGGAGATGTATAGGTTTCCACAAAAGCAGCTTAATATGTCCTCCAGTATCCCCCTCCTTGCAGGCAAGGAAAGCATTCCCGAGGTGCAAATACTCCCAGGTCACTTTGAAAGCTTGTGAGGCTTTCCTGGTCCTTTCCTGTTCATATTTGTTTGTGGACAAATATGGCCACACTTTAACACCAGGAACTACAAAGAAAATCTAAACTTAGCAAAAAACTGACAAATGCTTGCTTTTGGGAGTCCGCTTTTTCATAAGGGTCTGCAAATCCCATAAAAATGATTGCAGAACAACTGTGAATAGGGCTAGTAAGGACTGGGGGTTTTTTGGGTTTTTTTGGGTTTTTTTGGGTTTTTTTTCACCTAAATGATTCCATCTGAAAATGAGTTCACTGAAAAGAAAGCTTTTATAGGAATCTAGTGGTTTTGACAGAACTTAAATCAGAAAGGCTTCTGAAATCTTGGATGGGATTCCTGGCTAACAGCACTTCTAGCATGGCCAGTGTTCTGGCTGATGAGGCACTGATTTGGGACACAGCAAAACAGGGCTTTGAGTTCTCTTCTGATTCCTTCAGGAAATCTGGGACTGCAGTTCAGCTGGAATGGTTTGGCTGCTGGAAAACTGTAGCTTTGTTCATTGCAGTGAGCAGGTGAAACTTGGTTTTCCTCATCCCACAAGAGACTGGTAAACAGTGAGGGCTACATTTTTCTGTTCCTGTTACTACTTATTCATCCAAAACAGGGTTATTACATCAGGAGGAAGTGGAAGAAAACAGCTGTGGCTGAGTCTTCAGCTGAGTTTAGGCTGTCTAGGATTAAAAGCTTTGTTGTCCTGGCTGTGGGAAGGGGTTTTAAGATTCCATGTTCTACATGTCAGAGGCATTGTCTGCCATGTACCTGGGTGGATCTTTACAGTACAGCACTAGGACTCCTTTTAAATTAAAAAAATATGAAGTTGTCTGCATTTTTGAGGCAAACAGTTTTCCAGATCTTAAAAACCTTACGTGGGAGGAAAGAGATTTTATAAAATTTCTGTCATTCTTTACAGATGAAGTGCTGCTTCTTGAGGAAGGAGTATTTCCCTCTTGAGTCAGCAACTGCTCTGCATGGAGTCTGTAGGGACAATTGGTGGCCTACAGGCCAGAGTCTGCAAGTCACTGGTTTCAGTAGTGATCATTGTACAGCTCTTACAGCTGGAGAATGTAGCAAGGGTGGAGAGCAGAACTAGCCAGAAAGCAGCTATGTACCTGAAATAACAGAAATTAACATGTAGTACTGTGTCAGGGGCTGCTAAAATAACACATTTTTCAGAATCCATTGTAACTGTTTAAACCAATAACTGTTTACCACAGAAAATAAACCCCTGAAATGATGAAAATAGAAGAGTATTTTCATCTGTTGCAGTTAATCTCTTTTGCATTTGATGTATATACAACAGAAATTTAAGAACAAGGTTGTGGGCTGTTTTGCAAGAAAGGGTATAAAATGTTATGACCTTCTTGCGTGGTTTCATTCAAGACTTGAAGTGCACTATATTCAATCAAATGGGCTGCATGTTCCATCTGTCAAAATAGGAGTCACTTATTTGGAATAGGGACCATTGTATTTATTTTTAACACTTTGCAGAAAGATTTGATAGAACACGGTCAGTATTCTTGATTGATTATTTATTAATTTTCTAGTGAATTATTAATCAAAGTGTTTAAAGGCAAAACCTCATAGAAACCAAATGCTTGATCATGTTTAAGTTGGAAAAATCCCATCAAAGATATTGCAACAGCATTTCAGTCTTTTTTAAAGCTTTCCTTCTGCCACCCCTTTGTGATCTGCCTTAATGACTAGAATGAAATATTTTTCAGGCAAGTTTACCTGGATTTCTCCTGTGTATTCATAGCTGCCTTTCTTCTATAAAGAAGGTGAAACTCACATCCTGTCAGAAGGACCAATGCAAGGCCACGCTTTGTTTTCCAGTGTTGAAGAAAAGCGAATAGAAGATTTTTGGTATAGGAGGGAAGGGGGAGAGAGGCTGAATAAGGAAATAGAAAATAGAATCATCAAATAATTTAGGCTGGAAAAGAACTTTAGTATAAATTAGTCCAACCTCTAATGCAGCACTGACAAGGCAACCACTAAACCATGTCCCCAAGTGCCACTTCTACCCACCTTTTAAATACCTCCAGGGATGTTGACTCAAACACTGCCCTGGACAGCCTGTTCTGGGGCTTGGCAACACTTTGGAGGAAGAAAATTTTCCTGATATCCAACCTAAACCTCTCGTGGCTCGTCTTCAGGCCATTTGGTGTCATTCTGTTAGTTGGGAGAAGAGACTGATCCCCACCTCACCGCCACCTCCTTTCAGGTCTCTCTGGATGGCAGAGAGGTCTCCCCTCAGGCTCTTTTGTTGAGGCTCAGTAACTTGGAGTGGGAGTGACACAGTGTATGACCTTGTGCAACACAACTTGCAATTTCTCCTAACTCTATGAAGCTCCAAGGAGCTGGCCAAGGAAAAAAGTGTAATATAACAAGAAATGTTATACTGAGATCATGTTAGTTATAGCAGTCTGAGATTAGTTTTTTGACAAAAGAAAGAATAACGCCGCAAATGACAGCTCTTTGAACTGTGTTTTTGCACAGGTTCTTGAAGAAAAAAGTACGTGACAGCACCTTCTGTCAGTCTCCTGCTAATAAGTTTTGAGTTTGTTGGAAAATTTTAATCAAAATTAGCATGTAGACAGATTCTCTCGGCGGTGGTGAGTTCCTAAAACAATTATCAAAAAGCATGGCTAATTAAAACAGGGAAAACCTCTTAATGGCCCCACAGACAGAGTGGCAGAGAAAACTCGGCCATTATCCATGGAGTTTGGCAAGAGCCAGTCAGGCAGAAGCAGAAGGGTGCAAGTCAAGCAACCAGCACAGAATCCCAGAATGAACTAGGCTGGCAAAGACCTTTGAGGTCATCAAGCCCAGCCCGTGACCCAACAGCTCCTCACCAACTCACCCCTGGCACTGAGTGCCATGGGCAGCCACCAGCAAAGGGCATGCACAGCTCTGGGCACACTCGTGCTCTGCCTTGCCCAAACAAGACATGTCAGTGAGTTTTAGGACAAATGAGGAATGTTGCTGCCAGGAGAGGAACATAACAAACAATATGGAGCAATAATGCAAATGTGGGGAGGAGCAGAAGGTCTTTTGCAGGTAGCTGTTATTGCAGGTGTCTGGGGAAGTCTGGAAATCTAAAGGAAGTACAACAGGAAACATAGGGAAAGCTGAGATTCTCACCATGAAATTAGAGGAGGCAGAAGGCATCTGGTGTAAATGCTGGAACAGCCTAAGGAGCCATTTCTCCCCTTTAATTTTGCAGGTGTGTGTTTGTGCACTGTTCTTCCTTTTAGGTAAAGCTGAATCTGGTCAAAGTTTAGTGCTTGCATCTCTGCATAAGGGTCCTCACCCCAAAGGTAGATTTGAATTTTTTTAAGTTTTACTTTAAATATTGTGTGTATTTGAAGACTTCATTACAGAGAAAGAAGATAATTGTTAGCTTTAATTTGACTCTGTCTCGGTTGTCACATTCAAGTTTTCTTCAAAGATTGTAAATTAGAGATTTGTGCTATGTCAGAGACCTTTCAAAAGAGTCAGAAATATCCATATTCAAGAACCTCATGTTCCTTGGATGCTGATCAACATCTCTGTTTTTCCTTTGTGTCTCTTACTAAAGGAGCAAAAAGGATATGTCATGCTACCTTTCTTTTCTTTTTCCTAGTCACTGGGGCTCTGTTTGGAAGTTGGTGTTTAATTTATCATTTCGTGTCATTTTATTCCTCACCCAAAGTCATAACTAAAGCCGATTAAATCTTTCCTTTTCTTCCCGAGAAGCAAGATGCTTCAGTTTTGATGGCAATTACATAAAACCTCAGTCAGAATTTCAGCAAAACAGGTAGGGATTAGTGTGAGTTAGTGCATGCTCGAGGCATGAGAGATAAGTGATCAAGTCCTTCATTCCATCAAAAAACAAAAGAGATCAAAACTTCAAACAGATTCACTATGTAAATTTGTTGTTTTCCTGTCAGTCTTACCAATATTCCATATGGATAAGTTTATTGTTTGAAGGTGATGAGTCTGTTTCTATGAGATGGGCTAGAATAATTAAAAAGTAATAAACTGGAAAACATACAGATCACTTTCTGATCTTAGCCTTTCAGATGGTGTATCTGGTTTTCAAAATTCATTCATTCCTATCTCAGTTGTTTTGAGGAAAAAACCCAATAGTGGTGGGCTACTGTGGCTGTTGTGAAGGAATGAGGTTGGAGCAGTGCGGTGGAGAGATAGCAGTGAGGCTGACTGGAGGCTGACGGGTCTCCTGGCCTCGCTCAGGAAGCAATTCTCAGGCAATTCTCAGCAATTCTCACTGCACAACCACTGCAGTGGAGCACAGGATGCTTTCCAGCCTGCTTTCCAGAGCTTCCCAGGAGATAGGATGTGGTGATCACTCCTGAAGGACCAAGTTCTGTTCAGTTCTCCTGGGCATCTCTGAGGGAGAACCACCCTTCCAAGGGGCATTGTGAAATGATGGATGTGAGTCTAAAGGTGCCTGCTGGAGTTTTGCATGTTCATTGTGCCCACTTTCTGCTTTCATAAGTGACTCAGACCTCAAAACTTGAAAGACTCCTGAAATTGCAGTTCTTCTCAAAATGTGACTTTGTTCAAAAAGAAAAAAAGGTGTGATAGGTTGTCATGTTTCTTTCTCGATAACTTCAGATCAAATATATTTAGATTACAGATATTTTTGCTGTCAGCCCTGCAGACTTAGCAAAGAAAGACAAGCCTGATTCCTTCCTACTTTGTGCATCATCACCGATAATATTCTGCAGCATAACTTGACTCTCAATGAAACTTATGCAAGCCCATGGATTTACAGGTGCCATAAATGTCCAAATCTGGCTCTTCATTGGAAGCTTATAAATTGATATATAAGCCAAAACTGAGCCTGTGTGACTTTGATCAACATGGTTTTTTTTTTTTCCAAATTGATGGGAAGAAGAAAAGGAACTTAAAGCAGCACCTAAGGCAATTAGGTATAAAAAAGTTGCGTAGCTACTGTTCGTGTTGATGGAATTATTTTTGTGGGTTGCTCTGTAGAAGAGAAACCATGAAGAGATTTGTGAATCTTTCAAGTATATTTGAGTCTATTATAAGTTTTTTGTATAAATTAGTTGCAACTCAATGATTTTAGGGAAAATTTTACTCTAAGTTTCAGGTTTCACTAGAGTTAAACTGGCAAAAAGAAATTGTTCCCAGCAAAATGTACATATGTTCATTTTAGGTGTGTATTTTTGTCTCAGAAGTCTTGCAATTCTTACCCAGTCAAGGGACAAGAGTCCTGTAACTACTGAATTAACTACAGCTGAGCAAAACCACACATGAGTCTAGTGAAGGAAAAGGATAAATGTATTTTTTTCTGCTATCCATTTGCAAGAAAATAGTACTTTCCCAGATGACAAACCACTTTCACAGTGATGTATATGCCTTTACCATGCAATTAGGGTGAAGTTTCCTCAAACTGAACAATGGTCCAGTGGAAGTGGAGAGATGAGATCGCGTGCTGCACTAGAATGAGATCTCTGTTCTTTTTGGCTGCAGGTCTTATCAGCAGTTTTTCTTTCACTGTGCAATCTCCACGTTTTGGGTTAATAGAGAGGTTTGTTGTGTCTTACACGCTTCCTGCTCTGGGACTCCAACCAGATGCATTTCCCTGCTCCTCTCATTTGTTATTCAAACACAAAGCTTTTATTTCTGTGTTTCAGGGAAAGGAGTTAATGTTGTGAGAGCTTTTTCATTGTATTTCATGGGATAACTGTTGTTCTAACGATAAAATATAAAGTAGATATGAAAGGGGAAAAAAAAGGGAAAGAATAAGTATAAAAATATTCTGGAGGCTAGAGAAGAGACAAATATGAAATTTTTTGAATTTAAATTCTATGCTAATGCCAATATTCTGGACACAAATTAATAATCACTTCTTTTTGGGTGTATTCAATTTAGCTGATGCTCACAGGCTTTAATTCTCTTCCCCAGGAGATTCGTATGAATGTATGACAGTTGTTTGTCTAAAATATCAGTTTTCCTCTTCTACAGGAGATTGAAGCAGAAAATAATTTCAAGTTGGACTATGTATTTAATAGTTTTTAAAATTAAAATTCTAACTATGGCAATCCATTTAGTGCTATCAAAACATTTTGATTAATTTTACTTCCACATTTTTATTGTATTACCTCCCTAAGTATAATATATATTATTTTTACGTTTACAATTACCACTAATAGTTTAGAGTGAGAGTAGATTAATTGCTATGCTCAACACCTGGAATGGAAAGCTTTGACAATGTTCTATCAAAAACTTAGTTGATATCAACATGCTGCAAAAATTTGCAGTTTTGTAAAAGTTATTTTTGTGTAAATTCTCTGCCACTGTGGGGTGTGAAAGGCTCCTCGGGGCAGCGCTGTCTCCCTGGCTTGGTTAAGCATTCTGGAGACAAAAGGAGTCTCAAGCATGGCACAGGGGACAGAATGTCTTTGTGAAGTCATCCCACTTGGTGCCCTGCTTCAGGGCAGCTGGGAACGGGCACCTCCATACAGGCCAGAACTTGGCTTGGGCTGAGCAATCTCTAATTGGGCTTTAGAAACAAAGCCCAGAAACTCAGAGAGTTCAAAACAACTCCTTTGAACTTGAGAAAACATTGCATCTCTGGAAACCATCCCTAGGATGTGTATTTGTCTTCCCCCAAGGGATGGAACAAGAGGGAATAATCAAGGCATATTTTTTTCAGTATTCAAGTCTGTGGCTTCCTTAAAGATTATCACCACACTTGCAATTGTTTAGTGTTTTTCAGGGAGCTGAAGCCCATCTGGACAGAAATCAAACTCTGGCAGAGTTAACACACAGTTACATGAAGTGTTCTGTGTGTCTGCCTATGTTTGTTTAGATTGATCTTATCTGATTCTCAGCAGGTCAAAATGTATAAAATTCAGTCATGGATGCCAGAACAAAAGGAAGAGGATAAGAATGATTCTTATAACTTGAAGAGGCATTTTGATTTTCAGTCCTGTCTTAAAACAAACAGTCACTAGTAAGAAACCCAACTCTCATTGTTTTAGCTTCCTTTATATTGTTTTTGTACATTTTTGGAAGTAATTTTCCACTCAAATTTGCCCTCTTTTTTTTTTTTTTTTTTTCCTTTGGTGCCTTTGTGTGGTATCTAAAAATATGTTTTTAGGATATTCTCAATAAACCCACTGAGTCTTTATGTCACTATTTAAAATGTTTTTGATGTTTTTGTGCACAGGGATGTTATTCCAGTTTCTAAACCACACCATGCTGCTATGAAGTGTTTATGGTGACATTTTCCACTTCCCATTGACTCTAATATACACTGAAGAATATATATTAGTCACTGAAACATGGGGGAAAAAAAGGGAAAGTGAGGGAATCATTGTCCTTGTAGGGAAATTTAATGCTCTGTCTCTCTAAACATAGGGTCACATACAGCCTAGAATTTAGGGGGAAAATTTTTTTTGGGCTGGGTGAGATAGAAAAAGACTGAACATTTTCATCAGATTATATTGCTACTGAAACACAGATTTTGCAACATCCAAGATGTTTTAGAAATTGTATTTTTTTTGTTGCCAAGTTACTCATTTGAAGCAATGCTGTTCAAAAACTACCAAATGTTTCATTTTAACATCCTAAGCATTGAAAGTTTACACTGTTTAAATGTGAAGCTACTTTCAATATCCCAATTTCTTTTTTGGTTTATGTCGTTACTTTTTGTTTTCAGCTTACAGAGAAAGCAAGAAAACAGTGTTTCCTAATAGAAAGAATTAATGTTTCAACAGATTTTTCCTGACTTGAAATAAAGGGGGGGGGGGGAAAAAG